>PVHY01008012.1:0-64080 GCA_004024945.1 Uropsilus gracilis
AAAAAAAAAAAAAAAAAAAAAAAAAAAAAAAAAAAAAAAAAAAAAAAAAAAAAAAAAAAAAAAAAAAAAAAAAAAAAAAAAAAAAAAAAAAAAAAAAAAAAAAAAAAAAAAAAAAAAAAAAAAAAAAAAAAAAAAAAAAAAAAAAAAAAAACAAAGAAAACCTGGATGATTTGTATGGAGTCTATTGACTACATAATTGTTTATTAGAATAAACAGAATAACTCATTAGAAAACCTTTCGAGTCTAAAACGCTATTTTTTTTTTACTTGGCTCTTAGAGATTACTCAAAAACGGAAGCTGCCTGAATAAGTTTAATCACATCTTCAGTTCAGGTTTTATTTTATCCACAACAGTCTTAGGAACAAAGACTATGGAGATGCTTGAAACTTCTATAATTTAAAATAAGCTACATCTTTTTTTTTCATTTACAAAAGTAACAACTCAGGCAATTGATGGTAAATATAGGAGAAACTTTGAAAACTTTTTTGTCAAATTTACTCAAAATGCTTACCGATTTTTTTTTGGGGGGGAAGTCCTCTCCATGACTTGCTTTTATCTGTGAAGTGAATGAGAGAATGGATATAGTATTGCTTTGGCTTCCTTTTCCCACATGCAGAATTACCTGGATAAATTACATCAAAAAATAGCCAAAGTTGCACTATTTGAAAAGAAAATGAGTTACATTACTTGGTTTGGAAGACATCAGATTTGCCGGTTTTGGCCCTTTGGTTTCCACTCAATGACAGTTTCAAGCTTGTAGTATATAAAAACAAGACATCTCAAAGAGAACAACTTCAACCTCCTCAGCTGGTTGGTAAGCCGCTGGTGATGTCACTCCCCAACCATCCCACTCATGGTTTCACATTTAATAAAAATGTATCAAAGCTGCCAAAGTAAATTCTGTTAAATCCCATGCACATTGTTATAAGGTATCATGTTTAGTGATAGGTGAGTGACCTTTATCACTTATAGGACTTGCAATATAAGCTGTTCTCCAGATCTCTTTATATCATTTCTTCATCTGTAGCATTGCTAAAATAGTACTAGGTATACAACTAACAGGACTTAGGGAGAACCAAAGGAGATGGTGTGCAGAACATGTGTAGAACATGAACCTGCAATGGTAAAAATCAAATAAGATTATATTTTATTTGCCAGCCTGGCCCTAATCTTTGTTTATTCTTCCTTTACGTATGAGATAATGTTGCTTAAGAGGCATACTGTGGTATGAAGCCAGCATCAATGTAATATGTAGTTGTAGTCCTTTGTTATATTCCTGTTCAGAAAGCACGGCATAGTTCAAGCGATTAGGAATGATGTTGTTAGGAAACAAAGTGAATTTCTCTAATCTCATTTTAAAAAGTAAATGATTTGAAAATGTGTGGACTTGTGTTTAGTAATAATATTTTTGGTTTATGTCAATTCATCAAGTATCCCGTTTCTGGTAGAAAGCAACAGGGGTGTTTACTTAGAGAAAGGATCAAAGGGTTACTCATATACCCTCACTGTTGTGGCTGGAGGAGGCAGTGTTTGTAACATCCATTATGAACACAAGGGGTGAAAAACAACAGAGGCTGTGGTGGCAGCAGCAGAGGCAGCATCCCCATGGTAGCAAACACCAACTCCTCTGACTAGTCAGTGTTTGCCCAAGCATAAGACCCTAGCAGGTCTCATTACCGGCTGAATAATTGATTGTGCTAGAGAAAACCAGGCTGAATAACTGGCTTGTGTACGTCAGACTGGGTACCATTGGAACTCCCACAAAAGGCATCAGTAATAGGAGGGGCTAAATTACAGACATTCACCCATGACATTCCACATCATTTCCCTAACACTTCACCTCCCATCAATTCCAAAAAAAACTACTGTTTTAGATGCTAACTTGAATTGAGTGTGCCCCCCCTTCCACCTTCTTGTTGCACTTTTTTCCCTGTCTAGTCATAATATGCACCAAAAACAACATGTGAGGACAACTTTTACGTAGGATATACTCAGAGCTCAAGTCATGGTTCATTATGGAGCTGCTAGCAGTCAGAGGTTGGTAGTGTTACTTAATGGAATAACAGATAGTGAGCAAGAATAATATCTCCCCTGTCTCTCGGTCTATTAATAGTGGAACCATTAATATTACAAAATGACTGCTAATAAGAATATTTTAAGGAGGGAAAGCCTTTGCAATAAATGAACTTTTATAGCTAAAGTGGATGTTAGAACATAAGTCTAATTCTTAAGAAAATAGAATTCTGGCTTACTGGATACACATATATTTATTATTTGTTGTTATTGTTTGTTTACTATGTTATTCTTCCTTTCTAAAAAAGATGTTTAGTCATTTCCCTCTTAGCGTCAATGTCCAAAATATACATGGCAACTCATGACCTAGGAGTATATTTATATAACATCATGATCATTTTCCATGGCAACAAGCCTTGTCAAGCTGTCAGATTCCAGGAGATAGACTTCTGAGCAGTTCCCAAACAGATATAATTTTAATGTAGAAATGAATAAAAATCCTGCTGTTCTACAGTCATGTCTAATATTGAACTCACAAACATATAGAACTGTATACTCCCCCAAAATATAAATGCTGCTTCTTTGAGCAGCATTTATGATGATGTCATCTAAACTCCACTTTCTTGAAAAGTTCACTTTCAGAAGATTGTGATTATTGTCCTAAAATTCTGGTGGCTTTTCTCAACCATATTTCATAAACACTTGAAGCCCAGTAAAAGTTTTAGACATTCAGCAATCAAAATAAATGCTACTGTCATTGGTATTCTCCTATTGACTATTATAAAGACAAAATTGAGGTTATAAGAAAAAAAGATTTTGGCTTTTTAAAATTCCACCTTTCCTATACTTCATAGTGATCCAGAATCCTAAGTAAATAGATGTTTGATATGGAATTGTAGTTTAATCCTCTGGCACTAAGATAAAGATAGATGATGGATGGATGGATGGATGGATGGATGGATGGATGGATGGATGGATGGATGGATGGATGGATGGATGGATGGATGGATGGATGGATGGGCAGATGATGGATGGATGGATTGCATGTTAAAATAACAGATAGCTGTCATTGATCTCAGGATATGCAGTATATTTTAGTCATTCCTAGTTATTATGCAAATTTTACAATTGAGCAAACTCAGAACAAAGAGGTAGAGTTTTCACTCTGTGTTCTTTATTAAGTTTTTGTAAGTTAGTAAAATATAAAATGAATTGCTTTTCTTTGATGACCTTAGTTTTAAAACTAATTCCTAAAACTGAAACAATTGGTTTAAACCAAATTTATGTCATGGTCCTGCCACTGTTTTGATTAGCTATTGCTATGTAAGAAATCACCCTAAAATGTAGTGGCTTAAACAGTTCTCTCTTATGAGTCTGTGAATTGGTTGGATTTGGACAAATCTAGCCTTGAGGTGATCACCACTGTACTGCAGTCATCAGGAAGGGTAACCTGGGGCTGGGATTGAGTCCGCTGGATTTTTCTCTCCATCATATCTCAGAGTGGCTCCCTTTCCATGTGGTATTTTCTTGTGGTTTTTCCAACAGAGTTGTCTGACTTAATGGGATTTAGGGATCCCATGAACACAAACACAGAAGATGCCAAGTTATCTTAGGGCTCATACTTGAAAGTAGCACATGCCACTTTGCCTAAATTTTATTTATTATTATGAATTATAGATTAAGGGGTGAAATCTTACAACTACTTGACTATCAAGGTCTTTTAAGGGAACCAATAGCACTGCTACTTTTTTCACAAGCAGTGTGACCTAAGGAATTGTTCCCTCAAATGTCAAATTAAGAGATTATATTAGATTCAAATACCTTTAATAGCCCATAGTTTTCTGAACCACTCAATATAGTATAGTATTTCAAGAAAATAGATTTCAAAACCTGTAAAATCTTAGGCTTATTTTGAAATTCACACTAAACATTCCTCATGTAGACAAGAATTGGCAGGCAGCTCAAACTGAGTATGTCTTACTCATGACCTTCCTTTTACATCTTCTCTCAAGCACTCCCTGTTGTGCGTATTTCAGTGGATGATACTCTATATCTGTGCCAGAAATCTGGAAGTCATTCTTGACTCCTCTTGACAACAATATGTGCCAATCAGTAAGTCATATCAACACTATGAGGGAAGTACTATTATTATCCCCATTTTCAGACGAGGAAAATAACACATGGAGAGGTTATAGCCTGCTCGGTGTCATACAACCAGTAAGTGGAGGAGCCCGTTCTTAATCATGATGCTATAATGGGAACAGTGACCCTTACTTCCCAAAAGGTTGAAGTATTGTGCACTGAGACTTCATGATTGCAAAGGTTTTTATTTTCTTTGAAATGTTTATGTGAAAGATAATTTGTAAATTTTTCAGTAATAATAGAGCTCTAGGAGAATGGTTTTGGAGAAGGATGATTTGGTCATCTTGAAAATAATGTACAATCCTATCATCATACACACACACTCATACACACATTCACACACACACTGAAAAACACATTTTCACTTTTAACTCTCATACCATAAATTATGTGGAGAGTGTAATATAAATTCTGTTCCCTGGGTGAGGGAGACAAGACATTCGTGCTAAATGACTCAGTCGAGGGGAACTGGTGCTAGAATCAAGTGTAGAAACTGCAAAGAAAGAGTAGCTAATAATTAATTGGTTTAGGAACTGGACATATGGCACAGGTTAAAACTATTCATAAGCCTATGATTCTGGGGTTAGACTTTCAGTAGCAGAATTAATTTGTTACTTTATATCTATTTTAGTTCCAGCCTCTACAGAGAAATGAGAAATGTTAGTCAAGGATCATGCATTACAAACTTTAACTAAATAGTTTTTGAAACTATTTTTAATACAATGTTTGTGTAGGGAGTGCAAGATAAGGTTCCTGAGACACTTGAATTATATATAAAGGCTTTTCTGGCAATAGGAGAAAATATTTGTGGAAATATTTCTTCTCCCGAGAGTTAAATAAATCAACAAATTACTATTTAAAGTATGTGAATAATCCCCTGCCCCAACTCTTTCAAATTACTTCTTAAGGTTTTGGATCTTTTTTCCACTAATTTTCACTGAAAAAAACAAACAAACAAACAAACAAACAAACCTTAACAAGGATACAAACATTTTCTTTGAAATCACTCAGTACTTACATTTTGGTTCATTATCATCACACTCTCCATTCTTATCTTCTGGCTATTGTTTGAGAGACCCTGGAGAAACCAAACTTGGACATGAGAAGGAATTTCTTCCATTTTTTATCTTTTCTGATGGCATACAGCGAAGACAGTTAAAAAGGCACTTCACACACCTAAGAAACACTGGCTGCAACAGATTTTCCACAATCACTTGTGTTTATTTCACTCACAGAGTGGTTCATTTCATTAGCAAATCTTTCTGTGACTCTCATTTTCATCCTTACTTAATTTAAGCTACCATTTAAGTATTATGTCCTGCTTCATCCTAACCTCTCAGTGAATATGTCCAATATTTATAAATGCATCTAATAATTGTTAAACTCATAGAGTTTATGTCAAAATACACATTTATAATGGTGAAATGTTTATTGCTGCAAATTATGTGTGAAGTATTTTTCCCTGTGCAATAGATACATCATGACATGTCATGAAGAGAACAGAAAAAATTATTATGACATTTGATCAGAAGCCCAACATGTAATATTCATTGTATTTCCCAAGTGACCCAGTCACCATGCTTTTCTTTCTCATGATATTGCTGGCCCATCCCAGGGAAATTTCAAAAAGGTTACTTTTTGCCTAAGACATATATTCTTATACTTATTTTTGGGAAAAAAACACACTTTATGAATATATTTCATCCAAATTCTGAGACCCAAACAAGAGTTAATATATTAGCCATGGATTTGTTGACCTGGAAATCGCAGTATCAAGTCCAGGTTCCAAACACTCCATCTCCTCGCCAGAGCCACTGCATCTGAACCTATGGTCTCATTTCCCATTTGAGCTAATGATGCCTATTCCACACCCCTAACTCCAGACATTCACCCCACCTTCCCCCACACTATACACAAGTCTCTTGCCAGAGTAACTTTATTGAGTCATAAGCCTGACCTAGACTTCCTGGCTTAAAAATCTTTCCGATGATTTGTTATTCCTGTGGGATAATGTCAAAACAAAGCACCTTGGGCTTCCAATCTGTTCCACTGTCCTTTACCAGTCTTATATCTGGCCATTTTTTTATAACTCACATTATGATAAGACCAGACATTTCATGGTTACCCAAAAAGCATCATTGGTCTTTCATATGTCTTGACCTTTGAACAAACTGTAATTTCTGTCCATATACCCTTCCTTTGTCCTCCCAGTTAATACCTGTATATGTCAAAGACCCACATTAAATATTACCTTCCTGAGATGCCTTTCCCATTACTCATGGAGAAAGCTAGTAAGAGTTAGACCGTGCCCCAGTACCATCATTAATGGATAGCTATTCCACAATGGGGCTGAGTTTATCTCTCTCTGTTGGGCTTAAGAATGGAGTTCTCATCTCATGTCTTTCTGTCTAGGTTAGTGCCTGGCATAGAGAATACATCCTGGTGACTCATTCATTTTATTATTATTGCTGGTTTAGTTTAGAAAAACACGATCCTTGCTATCCTAGATTATAATTTAGTTGGGACCAACACTAGACAAGCACAAAATAATTATTGTCTTGAGGTATGTGTTTTGATAGAAAAAAAGAGATTACCAGAAAGAGAATAAAGAATGAATGAAAGAACTATATAATGGTTACTAATAAAAGTGAAGAAGTCTCCGAGAAGGTGGCACCTAAGTTGGAATCTAAAGCATAGTTAGAAGGTAGGTAAGAAAAGAGGGAGGAGAAGCATGGTGTGAAGGTCTCAATGTGGAAAGAGTTTGTGAAAGGAATTGGGAAAGGATCATTCCATCTAAAATAGAGAAATGGGACTGGTTGTGGAGAAACCTGAGAGACAAGCAAAGCCAACTCACAAGGAGATTGAATTTTTTGTAATGCATTGGGGGAAACATTGCGGGTTTAATGAAAATGGCTGAAAGTAAGTTCTAGGAACAAATGGCTCATTATAGTTGGAGTATAGTTGGAGTAACAAGAGGCTTTCATCCTCAGGGAGTCCAAAGGAAAGACTGATGGAGCGAATGCTAGGAAGAAGGGCCCCAAGAAAGGGTCACAGATCAGTGGATGGATGGATGGATGGATGGATGGATGGATGGATGGATGGATGGACAAATAAATCAAATTTCTGAGATTTTTCTCCATTAAAGTCAGGGAATGTTTGGAAATTAGGATAAGTTTTCCAAAACAAGATATGGACATAGTGTTAGTAGAAAGGTTGAAGCAAAATATTGCCAAGAAAATAAGACTGCTGAAAACATCTGGAGAAGGTCTGAGTATGGTGCTTTCAGCCTGTAGGGATTTTTAAATGGAGCATTTTCCTCAGGAAAGTGAAGGTGAGGAACCCTCCCAGCCGTTTCTCAAAAAACTATTGTACTTGTAAGTTAGCTTAAGTCCTGCTCTAATTTTCATATTACCTGCTAGTTTCTCTTCATTACATTTCCTCACTATTCAGACTGGCAAAGATGTATTGGAATATTAGGTAATAGAGATATTGGAATACCCAGTAGGTTATATTATATAGGTTGCATGATTGAGGTGAGTGTGTGACAGCATCCCACCCATGCTAAGTGAGTCAATTTCTCTGTTATCTCTCTTACCAACCAAGACTGACCAGCATATTGTATCCTTGGTTTACCACTTAAAATAATTCCATGTTCTGGAAAGTTCCACCAGCTCAGGCAGTCTAGGAAGACATGCTCTGCTCTCTGCCTATTATGTTTCAAAACATCGTTGAAAAATGCAATTATTGCTGCACACTTCTCTATCTTATTCAGTGGAGTTTCCCTGTCCTTGTTTCTGTTCTTGTCTTGGAGACTGTATTTAATTTTTAATCATTAAGAAAGTTTGTAAGCAATAATAATTGCATTATTTTAATTCCCCAGTGTATGATACTTGCCAACCATGGTTGGGAATGTGAGAGCAGAGTGGGCATCTGCAGATTATTTCCCCAATTTTGATCTTGGCATTGAAGCAGTGTCCAAAATCTGAGAATCTAAGGAATACCATCTCTTTTCTTATCAAGCAGCATGCTAGGTTTTGATTGGAATTGCTCACAAAGATATTTGATTACAGACCACAAGGTGATCAAAACGACTATATCTAAAATTACCCTGTAACTTATTCATGCATCAGAGAAAATAAGTAACAAATGACATCCATGCCTTTCTTTTACCCAAAGATTAGTGGTGGGTGGAATTCTAAAGCTCAAAGGAAAGGAAAACCATATGGGCATGAGATGGACTTGATGTTAAAAGTGGATTTCTTTTCCTGTACTGAATTGTTCCATGCTTTATGTAAATAAAATGTTTAAAGTTTGTCTAGGATACATCTTTTACAGCTTGCCCACTGAGTGGGTATGTTGTGAAAGAAAGTAATGAGAACTTGAGAAGTTTTTATTCAGTTGCTTTTTGCCTGGGTGAAATGAAATATGCCACAAGTGACATGTCTACCTGTGAACTAACTTGCTTGAGTCACGCCTAGGTAACTGTAGGGACTCTATTTCAAGAAATACTGCCATAGCACAGCTTGATGTGGACTGAATTGAAGGGTGGCACTCACCTTCACTATCTGTGTGGGTAAAACTGACTGATAGCACTTGGATATAGGCTTATGTGAGTTGTTGATATAGAAAATGTATATATACATTGCTTCATTTCTATTCTGACTACACGCAGTGTGTTTTCTTATTGTTTCTAAACCTTTATGTGTAATGCATGTCAAATCCTCTGAATTGGAGTCCCCGAGTGGCTCCAATTCCATGATAGATTGAATGAGCATTGAATGATAGATTGAATGAGCATTAATCAAGCCTTGTTCGAAATAGAAGAAATCATTTTGATATTTATGTTCCTGCTGAGAGGCAAAAGCTGATCAATTCTTGAATTGTGACAATTACAGCTTTGATGTTCATAATAAATAATGTTGGTTCCTTCTTCCTAAGGTATAAAACAATTGCACACATGATCTCATTTAACCCCATGAGATGGATATAATGATTATCCCCATTTTAGAGATAAGTAACCCAAGCATGGAAAGACTGAGTAAAAGCAAGAACACACAGCTGGTAAGAGACAGGAAGTGGATACAAGTGTCTGAATGATTGAACTCACTCCCTTCAAGGTTGTCCTCAATACGGATGCCAAAGTCATAAAGTCACATACATAATTTTAAGCTTAGCTCATGAACCAGAGTGTCTTTTTATAGACAAGGGTTAAAAAGCAGGCTAAAAGAGAGTACCTTTGAATAACTAAGTACTATTTTCTAGGCAGCCTTCAAATCTATCAGTTGCACCTTTTTTGTGTAAAGTAAGAAAGGCTTATCAACAGGACTTTTACTTCATCCTTGGAAGGAATGTGCAAGTATTTGATGGTTGAATATTTTAAAAGGCTCTTTTTGGGACCATGTTCACATGAGAAGAAATATTACCTGCATACACACTGCTATTTTAGTCTCAAATAAGACCATTTTAAATTTGGAGTAATAAAATTTCTAATGCTGCAGTATATAGAGGACAAAGCAGAAAGTCTTTGCGCTTCAGTTTTCTATTGTAGCTCTTTCTCTGTCCTTTCCTTTTGAACAGTTCAAAACCACTAGGGGTGTCAGAACTAAGTAGACATCCTGGTGCAAAATAGGTGTGGGAAACTTGGGAAGCCCAAGTAGAGTGTTGAAACCTAATGGGGTGAAAGGGTTTCCTTGCAACAAGAAGTCGCTGAACACAACTTGTCACACACTAAACAGGATACAGATATTTTGCCTGTGAGCAGCCTAGCACAGAGTGAGGAGGTTATGAGTGCAGACAGGATATGATGGATAACAGAATGAGGTTTCTTAGTTGGAAAAGGTATTACAGATACTGGAAATAAGATAAAAAATAAAGCCTCTTTTAGGATTATGAAGGGTTATGAGTCTCTGTTTGAGTACAGAGAGGGGTAGGTGAGTTGACCAAGTGGTAGGTGGATGGGTGAATGAATAAATGGGTGGATGGGAAAAATAAATGGATGGGAATAGATGGATAGATTACCCGCAAATAGATATAATTGCATATATTCTCTAGCATTGTTTAAGAAACTGAAACAGCATTCCAATACAGTGAATATGCTTATCTCCACAATCTTTATTCTAAATAACTAGTATGTGGATCATGGTTCTTGAGAAAAAATAATTTATTCAAGGACTTTGGTAAAACAAATACAAGAAAACTGTAGAACATATTGTGTCAGAAATCAAGGATGTGCTCAAAGAATTGAGGAGATATATTAAAAGGAAAACTTGAAGGGACTGATGGTCATCAATTTTAGGACACTCTGACATCAAAATAAATAATACTTGTAAATATAACATTGAATAAAATTGGAGGCTATGAGTCCAGACGCACGCGCACACACACACACACACACACACACACACAGACACACATATATATATATATATACATACATATGAATACATTTTAGTGAAAAAGTGAATTAAAGTTTAAAGAGGAATAAGCCATTTACATGGCTTCAGAGTACCTAGTCACAAAAATACTAGTAAGTATTAGTACATAAAAGCAACTTTAGAGTGAGGAAACCTGGAAGACACCTCTATCACTTTGAACAAGTGATAAAATGAGCAATATCAATAGTGGGTCCATCACAATTGTATACTGTTAGATTAGGATATGGTGAGAACATAGCATCACCAGCTTTTCTTATCAAAGACAACCGATTTATAATTGTGAAGAATTTCATATGTCAATTGTAAGGAATCTCATTGTAAAAGATATTCTAGTCAGCCTTTCATCCTTAAGAGTATCAAGGGTTTGAATGTTGAGAATGAAGAACAGTTCCCAAGTGAAGGAACTAAAGAGACATGACAAGTAATGCCATCCCATATTCCTAGTTGAGTACTCTAGTTACAAAGAACTTTCTGGGATTAGTGGCAAAGCTGGAATGGGACCTGAGTGTTGAACAGTGGCAATGCATCCATGTGAATTTCCTACTTTGCATGGTTTTATTGTGATTATGTAGGACAGTATAATTCCACTGAGGTACTTATTTGCAGGTAAAAGGGGTGATCAATGTGCTTTTCAAGGAAAAGAAATTATCTTTGCACTCTATTTCTAACTTTTGTTAGCCTTTCAGAATTCAGTCAGATGTTTTCAATCAAAGCTTTTATTAAAACTGCCCCTGCAATTAATACAGCAACTCTGACATGGGATTATCAGTAGTTTAGGACATATAAAACAGAAAAGCTCCAGAATATGTGGACAAACCAAGCAAGAAAGGATGAATTCAGGAGAGAATTAGAATTCTGTCCTAAAGCAGAGTCCAATAGATATAGCTCAGGACTCTGAACTAAGGATTTTCCTACTAATATCCCAATCAGTAGGGGTTTATAGTCACTGGTATTTATTCTGTATAGTTAAATAAATAGAATATAACTAATTGGTATACAATTTATTTAATAATAAAGATTAATTATTTATCTCTGTTCTTGAACTTTGAACTCCTTTTTTTTATAATATATCAAATTATAGGAATTCAGTGGTCCTTGCTCATCTAGTGAGTAACAGGTAGCATGTCTTCACAGAATACTCCTGAGTAGGGAAAATCATTGAGTTTGATAGACTCCCTGTCTGCCTTATTCACAAAGCCTGTAGAGCAAATCTTACATAGGAGTTTGAGTGAAGTGCAATTCTGTTCATTTTGGAAATGAAACACAATTTACTTCTGATTCTACTTTTAATCAATGAAAAAGCTATACATATATACATATATATATATATATTATGCACATTTTGAAGTCAAATAGAATTGGGAGACTCCTGAGTTCCTAAGTTTAAAAAAAAAATAAAGAATTTTGCAAATTTCCCACTTTCCAATTCACAAATATTTATTTAATGTGGTAATAATTTTATGAAATTGTATTTTAATGCAGAAAATATAGGTTATCTTAGAAATGTATTATACACGCACACTTCTAAGTCATTGCTCTTTAAAAGTTGATTTGCCTTTCTTTCTCATTTTCAAATTCCTTCTCTAAAGAATTCTCTTAGTGTTTTTCTTTAAATGAATAAACATCCATATAAATTCTCAGAAGGATGGTAACTAAAACTTCAGGACTATTGATTTTAGTAACATCCATACCTGCAATTCTTTTTTTTTTAACCCCCCCCCCAAAAAAAGAATTACCTCCAACATTATTTTATGTATCATGCAAGTATAATAAAATATCTATAGTGTTTTTCACTTTTATATTTTTGGTAAATAAGATAAGTGAACATTTCCCTTTAAAATAAATGTGCTTTTAATGGAGAATGTTTTTTTTTTTTTTTTTTTTTTTGCCTGAAATTCCAGCACAGAATACTAATTTCTCCAAAGGTGCTAGATAGTTGTAGTTTTCCCCCCATTTTTAACCTACAAGTTGCTTTCCTTGGCATTAATCTCATAGTTCCTTGTATCTATATTTATAATTTTAACAGATCCTTCATAAATATGGAATCAGGCTATTATCTTGATAATGTGCCACTTTTCTATAAATACAGAGATAGGGTAATTACCACTAGAACTATTTGATAAAATTCAAAAATAGATAAATAATGAGTAAGTCTTCTATTCAGTCATTAAAATTCAGAAAACAAAACAAAATATATTTAGTCATTATCCTTTGCATGAATTTGGCTCTCTGCCTTCAAACCACTACCAATTTCAGCTGGCACGTAAGGAGATTTTGTGAATACTGCCCAGAGCGCGATGAACTGCACTGGAGACACTAGTCAATAATAACCCATTAGCTTTATCCAAATGAAGAAGTAAATTAAGCATGAAAAAATATTTTAAACAATATAAAAGTTGACATGTGAAATAGGAAGTTCTAAAAAATTTTTCAGTAATGTTCAATATGCCCTATATCTGAATTATGTTTTGAAACTGTAAGACATAGTTACCATAAATATGTAAGTTACTATAAATTCTGGTAGAAGTACTGCAGAATGGTAACATGATCTTTTCCCCCCTGTGTAAACTTTGTCACTACAGAATGACATGGCCACCAGGAAAATCTAGCTTGTTCTAAGGTAGCAGTAGTTAGGTGCTAAAGCCTGCTCCACATGACTGACAAACTCATCCATGGAGTTTTGTTTTTATCCGTTCATGTAAAAAGCACAAATTTTACTCTTATTATGTTGTGGGTCTTCATTTATTCAAGATATTTCTCTGCAAGTATTTGTTAAGTACACATTTACTCTAGAATAGTGCCTGTGATCATTTCTGCAAACAGTAATAAGATGTTTCTAGTTGCCAAACAGCAATGGTTTAAAAACCATAATAAGATCATGATGGTGTGAAGTATGTTTATTAAGGGAAGTACAACAACTACCTTTTGAGAGGTCAGGGAAGGATTTCTGGTGAAAAAAAAAATCACTTCTTCCCAGAAGCTTCGACGACTTGGTATATGTCAGATTCTGACACACTACTCCCCTGACCCACACCCATTTACTTGTCTAAAATAATTGGGGGTGGGAGGGTAACATTGGTTTGCAGCATTCTATATTTCAGAGTATAGATTTGCAACTCTTCAGATGTATGTTACCACACCCCACACCAGGGCACCCATAGACTTCCATAGTAGTCCATCCCACCCCATTTTGCTTCTGCTCCACCACCCATCCCTTCTTCTAGTCTCAGGACAGATGAGTATAATATGAAGATGTGGTGTATATTCCCACAATGGAAACCTATTTGGCTATAAACAAAGATGAAATATTGCCATTTGTGATGTGAAATAAGTTAGAAAAAAGTCAAATAACAGAAAATTTCACTCATGTGGAATATAAAGAAATAAAACAAAGGAACAAAACTAAACCAGAATAAACATTGGAAGTGTGGCACCCTTGATCTTTCCTTGAGTCAAGATTTTTCAGTTTGACATTCCATCTCTACTTGAGAAGTTTTTCTGTTCAATTGACTAGATTTGAAGTTCGAAGTAACAATTATTTCCCCATTCATCAGATCGTAGCATATCTTTAGTGCATGTTCAAGGGGATGGTCCCTAAGGTTAAACTCCAGGGATAAGAAGAAGAGCCTTTACCATTTCCAGCAAGTGGTACAAAGGCACTAAAGTGACTAAAAACCACAGCAGATTTTCACAATAAGATGAACTTAGTGAGAATTAAGTGGCAGATGTACATGGATCAAGGGGAAAGGGGGACATAATGGAGGGAAGTTACAAGAAGGAAGCAGGTATTAGAGGCTAGACAGTAGAGCCTTAAGGAATAATTGAGATAATCAACATAGTTAGGATAGTTAGGATAGCACATAGTAATTATTCAGTGATAATGTTTTATCAACATTAATTCTTTCACTTTAATCATTCATGTATGTGTATATTTTTTATATCAGCCATTTTTCTAGATATCAGGAATTGACATTTAACAAGAAACAAAAGTATCTTCATTCATGGAGTTTACATTCTGGTGGGTGAGGATATGAAGAGAGGTAAGTAATAAAGAATCTAATTAGAATTAACCAGGTAATGATAAAGACTTAGATGAAAATAAAACTGGATGATTAGGTGTGATAATTGGAAAGCACCATCCGATAGTCAAGAAAAAATGAAAACATTTTCATGACTCAATTCTCTTAAAACACCGCCTTTACCAATAATGTCAGATGACATTTAAATTGTGATATCAGTGATGAGAGTAAGGCAGTGGGGAAGCCTAGGGGTAAAATAAATATTCTAAGCAGTAGGAGCTTGGTGCAATTGTTTCAATGTGGATATGAGCTCAACATGTTTCAGGGATAGGAAGATGACCAGTTTGGTGGGAGTATAGTCATTTAGGAGGAGCGTAACAGGTGGAGATGCTTTTAGCACAAGGAAACAGAGGCTTGTTAGGAGGGAACCTAACTCAAGAGATTATGCTTTAGAAACAGCACTTTGATTAAGTAAAACCAATAAATTTCATACTAAAGGAAGCACTGTAAGGTGAGCTAGCCATATCACTTGCTCAATGAGGGGAAAGATAGCTACTTGTATAATATTATTTGTTGGGGATATGCTAAAGGAAGAAAAACATTAACCCTTCTAATTAAAAGACTTAAAAGACTTATCAACCGTAGTCCATGCCATTATCATCTCATCCATAAATTATTAGTATAGTTTCATGACTTGCCATTTCCACTATTGCTACCCCTTCAATCTAGTCCCAAAATAATAACCAGCGTGATTCTTTAAAACACTCAGAAATTCTCATTGTGCTTGCCAGAATCTTCCAATGCTTCTCATTTTACTCCATGTAACAGTCAAGATCTTGACTGTGGTTAGTGAGAACTTCTATGAACTCCTTCTGTCTATCTTATTATCTAATACTCTCCTCACTACCTCTATAAACAGGTGTTCAATCTCAGAGCCTTTGAACTTGTTTTTCTGCCCAGATGCAATTCCTTAAAACATTACCTTTACCAGTAATGCTTATATCCATACTTGTATAAAATACACATATAGTAGCACACTGATAATAGCCTCCAAAGATAGCTATACGCTGCTATCACATTTTTAGGAACAATAAGTCAAGTCAAGTTTGACACAAAAATTCTGCTCTTGCTTATAGAAAGCATAAGTGGGTGCCAGGAAGCATGTATAAGAAAACAGCACTGTGTGTAATACCAAAAATATAGAAACAATTTGAATCTTCTAGTTGTAGATTAGAGATATTGCAGAAACCAAATGTCGGAAAATGCATACCAGTGGAACAATCAGAAAGTAGATTTACAGTAGATTGTATGCAGTAGAAATTAGTTATAAAAATGTTAAATGATGCAAAAAAAATTATGCTCTAAGACTGGATCGTGAAAGAAATCAAGTCCATGAGATTGATAATATGAAATTCAGGATTTCGTACTACGTGGTTTCTTTGGAGTGTGGTATTGAATGACGTTGGGGAGGGAGCCCAAGCACTACATCTCTTGGTCTGGTTTCAAGCTTATTGTTCACAATGTTGTTTGATATATTATTCATTTTTTCTTTATTTTTTTGGAAATAGTCCATAAAATTTTAAAAAATTTTAGGTCAGATGTTGGCTGCCTGAAAAATTTACAATCTCCTGTATATTTGGGGTTTGTATGCCAGGTTAGGACAGAAGAATATGTATTTCAAAGTATGAATGTAGGTTTTATGAGGAAGTTGGATCATAATTTCAAGGAATATGTTGTATTTTAGAGAGAGAGTTCAGAGGTTGACATTCTAATCTTAACTGAAAGCAGGTCTTCTAGCCTGTACTTCTACTTCAAAAGTGTCCTTTCCACATGGAAGCAATGAAAAATATCTGGATCTTGAATAAGGGAGAATTAATTTTCAATAATCTGTATGTAGGTAAGATTAAGGCAATATAGGAAAGTTAAATGTTCAAGATCTCCTTGATAGTCAATTCTACAACTGTGATAGGGATTCAAAAATATAACTGAAAACAATCTTAGGATCAAAATGATGTTTGCTTTTTGAGACTCAAAATTTATGTTTGCTGATTCACTTCAGACTATTTGTTCTTGGCTTATCTAAGATGAGATGTAAGACTCCATCACTGTGTAAGTTCTTCATGAGCTTTCTAGTCTTTTTGCTGTTGTTAATGTGGGTGAAGTTATCTAAACTAAAGTTAAATAGGGACATGTTGATTATTTCTATTGTTGGACAAAATGATATTAACTGAGAGTCAATCTAAGGAGCAGAGTTATCAACTGAGAAGAAAAACAGCAAAACTGAGAACTATTCCCTTTATTTTGAGGAGTTGACATGTGACTCATTTAAGACTGAAATGGAATTGTTCCAGGTTTCGTGGTCTACATGGAGGGCCAGTTGCCATATATTTTCACCTTTTATTTTGCACCTTAATTCATTGAGCTCCGGATTAGAGAAAGAATCAAGGCAGAGTTGTTACTTGGCAGAGTTTAATACAGTTGCTGAGTCAGACACCCATTGTGACAGATGCAACAAAAGGTCTTTTGGTAGAGCAAATATATATATTTCAACCACAGGGTAAAGGGAAGAGAATGCATTACCAGCTCATGGTATGAGGTGGAGTTGCATCTATATCTGCTAGTGAGTGCAATCAGGCTTGCTGTGTCTGGAGCCAGGGCTTGTTGTTCTCCATGACAAAGTCTTTTCTAGTCCTGTGACCACTGGGGCAGCGTTATCCAGCTGAGAGACTGCTTCTGGCTACAACAGTTCTGAAAATAAGTCCCCATGGATAGTTCCCTAGTAAAAGGATCCAACATGTCTGGTTAGTTCCACCTCTCTCCCAATAGCTCCTTCATGCAGAACTTCAGGTGGTGGAGTTCAGCCCTTAGCTGTGTACCAGGCTCCAACAGATTCATCAAGGAAAAAATAAGTGTAGACCTATAATGAGCTCTCTACCCTGTTAAACTCCCAAACTAGCCTTCTACTCACTCCATAATATTCTGCCTCCAACTTTTTTTGAATTAAACTTTTTTTGTCTTTTATATTGGTGATTATATCTGTTGTGTTCTTACAACATTTTCCTTTTCTGTAATCATAGCATCCATTACAGAGTTTTGTTGATGTGTTGGGCCTTTATTTTGCTTGCTTTTTGATTATTATATCTCTATGTGACATTATTTGGCATTGGCTCATATAGTAATCTTTCATATAATTTTTAATTATTTTATCCAGATCCCTAAATGTTTTGACAAGTTAAGCTGCTCTGATTCATTTGCAACAACCTCAGTTCTGCAAAAGAATGACTTCAATTAAAATAATAACTGAACAGATCAAGGAAAATATTACAGAAAAACAAAACAGATGCCTAATGCCATTGTCTATACCTCATTTGCTCAACAGTGAAGCTTTTTCTCACAGAGGCATAACTTTTGGCTTTTACTTTTGCTATTAAAGACACAAGGGACTTTATCAACTACTGTACTCTTACTGCCTTTTAAAAATTTGTCCATCTGTGAGCAAAGTAGCAAAGAAAAAAGAAATTTTACCTTGTATGTGTTAAGATCCTATAAATGTAAGATTTCAGGACTAGGAATGACCATGTTTTAATAAATTGCATGACTGGGTGCTAGCTGTCCCATTCCACAGGCTATATAATCAAAAACACTCTGCTCACACAGGTATGTTCTCATAAAATGAAACACAGTTTGAGGTAGAATGATCAACCACAGAAAAATGAAACTTGGCATTTACACCATCAGTAAAATAAGCATGCCAAGAGGAGCTAGTTGTTAACTATTGATATACAGGTCTATAGGAAGATGTGGTCATTAAACAGCAAGATCAACACAATTTGATGGAAATGGTTTGGAGGAAAATGTAAATCCTCAGTTGTTATTAACATATATTCTTTCACCCATTTTGTACAACATATGTGCAATTAGTTTTTATTGGGATGCAATTAACATCTGTTATCATAAGTAGTTAAAAATATTTTTTCTTAAAAACTTCTAAAGTTTACTCTCAGCTACTTTTTATATACACAGTATAACATCATTAACTTTAGCCAGCATGCTGGACATTATTACCCTTACTTATTTCAGTCTTTTGTTTGTTATCTTCAGGACTTATACTTATTTTGTCCACCTGTACCCAACCCCCCATCTCTGACGACCTCTATTCTCTTCTTCTATGAACTTAGTTTAGGTTTTTGTTGTCTGGTTCTATATTTAAGTGAGATCTTACAGTATTTGCCTTTCTGTGTCTGACTTAGAGCACTTGGCAGATGGATCTTTCAGATCCATCTATGTGAGGCAAACAAGATTTTTTTTCCTCTTTATGGTTGAATGTGTATATGTATCATATTTTCTTTATCAAATTATCTTTTGAGGGATAAGAGTATTTTTTAAATTAATGGTGAAATATGTAGGCAAGAAACTATTATAAAATCTAAACACTTTACTCACTATTACTCATACACAGAAAGAACTTCAGTGAAGAAGAGTTACAATTTACTTTAAATGGGAAATTTAAATTCTTAAGAACACAAGAAAGATCATACTGGATTAAATCCATGCTTTGAAAAGCTCAACTGTCTACATATTATCACTCCCAAAACTACTTGATGATTGAAATTCTTAAAAGTCAGATTTTCATGTTGATAGGGGTACTGTGGTAAAATCGGGAGGCTGTGGCCCCAGCATGGTAATGCTGCATTAAGATAGCAGCCATTGTGCCCTGGTGGGCAGAGACTTGAAGAAGGAAGGGAAGTCAAGCCTTCTCTTGAAAGTAACAGAGCGAGGGGATTTAAGAAGGAGTGCAGGTGGAGAGCAAGAGAACAAGAGCAAGAAAGAGAGAAAGATAAAGAGAGAGGGAAAGAGAGCAAGAATGAGATCTGGAGAAGAGAGAAAGCAGAGGAATAGCAAGGATGCTCTGGGTCTCAGAGCTGCCACTGCCATGTGCAGTAGCAGTGGGGTAGGGAAGCAAGCCATTCTAAGGGCTTCCATTCACAGCCTGGGCTGGTAAGGAGCCTGTGAAGAATGTTGGAGAAACTTGTGATTTGTGTAATTTGACTTAGAAATTTGGTACTTGAAGCTTGCTTTACCTTTGAAACTGTGAAGCTTGTGAATTGTCTGAAGATCTGAAGAGAATGTGCAGTGTTGCTATTTACATCATGAGCTGTCTGAAGTGGTTGCTACTGTTGTTCCAAGCAAGTCTTGCTGGTTCACATTGCTTCAGGGTTGAAGAAAAAAGAATGCTGGAGCTGTGCCTTTTTGGAGGAGGATTGAAAATGCCATCTTGGTTTCTTTACTTGGCTTGAAGGTAGGACAGCCTTCATATTGGCTGAAGAACTCACGTGTAGTTTTGGGGACTAGAGACTGGACTGTGTAGTAAGATAATGAAAGGGGTCCCTTGCACCCTCAGTGACTCTTGCCTATTCTTTATTTTTAGAGGTGAATAAATCTGTTTTTGCCTTTTATTAAGATAGTTTGGTTGTGCTACTCTTTGCTTGGGCTGGGACGAACCTAATGAGTTGGCTGGATTTAAAGGGTCAGCTGCTCCCATTTCTAAGTTTAATTAAATTCTCTGGTTTGCCTGTTTTCTTACCTGATTTCAGTGTCATATAATTTAGTCAGTTGTGTAGGATAGTGGATATGTATACATACACTTTTTTATTCTTTTTAAAATATGCAGATCTCTTATTTTCACTCCTAACCCTGTTATTGATCAGGGTGAGAGATATTTTGGGTCCCCTAAACCTGCTTCACCAAAATAGGTTCTGCCATTTGCTACGTAAGGACAAACATAGGCCCTTAGTGAATAAGATCTTCAATAGAAAATAATTGTAATACAATTAATGTACAATAAAGAGAAAATATGCAGATCTCTTATTTTCACTCCTAACCCTGTTATTGATCAGGGTGAGAGATACTTTGGGTCCCCTAAACTTGCTTCACCAAAATAGGTTCTGCCATTTGCTACGTAAGGACAAACATAGGCCCTTAGTGAATAAGATCTTCAATAGAATATAATTGTAATACAATTAATGTACAATAAAGAGAAGGAAAAGAATAGCAAATAGTTTCCACATGAAACATTCAATGTTTCCCATCCCTGATACCAAGCAGCAACAACTTGTGGTGGTCTTGCTGAAATATTCCAATCAATCATGGGCATGAAAAATAGTCCAATCAGACTCTAGGGTGGGGCACCCTGAGTGTGGATTTAAGTGGGGCAGAAGGGAGTATAAACATGCTCCCCAGCCTCTGAAGGGTGCACTCCAGCCTCTGAGAACTGTTTGATCCTCGGAGAAGAACTATTCAGACCTGAGAAGAGAAGGCTTACATTCCTGGCCTCTGAAGTAGGAAGAGGAATCAGAACTGCATCCAGAAGCCAACTGCTGAGAAGCCGAGACTTTTGCAGAAACTGGGTCTCCCAACCTGTCTCTGACATTGCATGACAGGAGCACCACTATGCACCTGCTTACAATATTGAAACTGACAAAAAGAAAAAAAAAAACTTTTGACTTAAACTTGAACTTAAAACACCTCTGCCTGCTTCTCCCTAGGAAGCAGGCTCAAAATAGTTAATTAGCATATCCTCACTGTTCACCTACTATTGGTATGCAAATATCAGCCAACAGCTCCTCTCAGCTCTCTCCCCCTCTCTCAGACCTAAAAAAGAAAAACTAAAAAACACAGTTTAAACTTTAGACTAGTTTGCCTCAATTTACCCTCTTTTAAACTTCCATGGGTTATTTCCACCATCCCCAGCCTTCTCACCAAAATCCCAAGCCAAAGCAAGATTCTCAGAGTGCAGACTGATTATTAAACAAAGTGATTTCCTAATTACTACAAAAAGAAACATGTAAGTAAAACTCCAAATTACATTAACATTGTCCAAAACCTTTCTCAACATTGTCCAAAGTCCTTTCCCCAGATTGCCTAAAAATCCTCAGTCTCTCAGTCCTGATCATCTCACCAACATCAGTCAGTCAGAGTTCATCTCCACATGGCCAAAGACATCTTCTTTTGGCGTACTCCAGTTCTTCCATGCCATCTTCTCCTTGTCCTCCTCCAGGTAGTAGAAAGAAGCTCCATAGTTCTGGAACCAGCAAAGTTCATTTTCTTCCAAGGCCTGGCTTTCACACAGCCTCTCCCAGAAACAAGTCAAACTCAGTAAAACAAACTCCAATACAGAGTTTAAATCTCCAAACTCCTTAATTTACTTTAACCAGACACACACCTAGCCTGGGTCAGCCAAAGGCTGCAGGCCCCAGGCCTTGGCCATATGGACAACCTCACATGGCTCACATCTTCACCCCACAAAATGGTAGAATCCAAATCAGAATCCAGTATCTCTTCCTTTGTTCCAACCCTCTTATATATCCTTATTTCTGTTTTCCCACCTTCCAGGAACAACTCCTGAATTACCATATTACAAAGAAAAAAAACTATTTTACTTGTTCCTCCCCCTTATAAGGAAATTCTGAAAGGAAATTCTAATCAAGACCATTCTCACATTTTAGCATATTTCCCTTAAAATTTGCATTCTTAAACAGGAGACAATGACACCCAAAGGGGTAGGCACCCCCTATCACTATGACCAACATAGTCATTTTTCTGGCTTAATGAAGAGAAGCATATGGACAAATAAACTTCAGAAATGGTCATTTGATGTCACTATAGTTTTCAAAACTATTAGCATAGAAAAACATAGTATGGCATTATTATTTTGAGCGGGATTTTTTTTTTTTTTTTTTTTGTAGGTAGCCTTCACCTTGGTGTGACAATGGCTTTGTTAAATGAAAGAGCTAGTGTACTTGTCAGGGGTGGTAAAACTTCAAAAGAGGAGTACTTAAAGTGGAAATATGAAAATCCTTTGACTGATTTTCCCATCATAAGAATGAGAGAATGAGTTTTGGAGCAAAGCCTGGCCTCTCCAATGGGGCTTCGAATGTTCTTGTTTGGTCTGTATTGAGCTAATTACCTGGCTATCTGCCAAAAAGCCCCTTTACCTTGTGCTATATGGAGTCTAATGTTAGATAATACCTAATTTTTAATGCTAAGGAGTGGCATTTGATGTTGTTACTATGTGTTTGGTAGAAAGCAAGGGCCAGGAGGTCAGAATAGAATCCTGCTCTTAAAACTGTTGCCTATGCAGCAGGGAAGGTGAACAAAGAGAAACCCCATGGCCCACCATTTCCTTATCCTTCATGAGAATAAGGAAAAAGGAAAAGATTTAGCATAACCTGCTCAGCAGGAAACTCAACTTTACAGTTTCAGAACAGCATAATTTGGGTATTTTATATTAGTCTATCATATTCAAGCATTTCAAAAATAAAACAGGAACAGCTTTTAATGCAATCTGTGTTTACTAATATGAGCTAATAAAATCTCATAATATTATTTTGTATTGCACTAATGGGTATTGCATTATAGGATATTAGTTAAATCACCCATTATTTCAGTATTTGATGTGTTACTCATAGTAGAAGGATATATAACATCATATGAGCAGTCTGGTGGGAATAAATAGGGTACATAAATAAAGATGGACTTTTATTGTAGGTTTTTAAAGTAGGTTGGTAAAAGGAGAGAAAGAGAGAACAGTAATGCCAGCAACACATGTTGTGAAGGAAGACCTAACCCTTGTGAGGTGAGACTGTTACCGTGATAACAGTTTTACTGGGTTTTCTGTTTGAGGAAACTGCAGAAGGAATTTCAACCACACAGGAAAGCAAGGGGAAAGAGGCAAATTTATTTAGAAGAATAGATATATTTTTTAAAAAAAGAAGTATAACAGAGAAAAGAAGAGGAACACAACAAAGTAGGAAACCCTGGCCTATGAACCAGGGAGGAGCAAGGAAGCTCAAAATTGCTTTAAACCTCAGGGATTTTATACCTTTCTTTCCTTAATTATTCCAGAAACCCATCAGTCTCCCTATGATTGGATGATGCCACTGTGCTGAGGCTCCCTGTCAGTTTTCAACTTTGGAATTGTCTTGTCTCTGCCTGGAAATGGTCCATTAGCACCTCATTTTCTTATACCAGGGTGCTGGGTTAGCTATTTTGAATTTGGCACCCTTGTCTGGAACATGGCTAGTTAATCTCTGGAATTTGCTTTCTTTGTCCCATTCTCCTGGTATCCAAGGTTTCTTCTGTGCTGCCAGGTCTCAAGATGAGCTTGGAGAATTGCCTGGTGATTTGCAGACTGTTCCATTCTTAGGCACATTACACAGAGGTAGTGTTAGTTTAGTTGATGACGGTTCTGTATATTGAACTTGATCCTCCTTGAAGGTCATTTTTCTCCTCAGAACTGGCACCTTCACTCAGGTATTGAATTGATCTCAAGTCCAAGATTTATATGAGTAATAAGTGTTAGGGTGTCATTGTCTCCTATAGGATAAGAATTTTCATCCAGATGTTAAGACCCAGAATCACTGAGTTATTCTGATTTTATCATATACTGTTACTTAGTGGGTTTTTGTAGTCAAACGGAAGCAGAGGACAAACATTTATGACTTTTAACACTGCATATTCCTAGAGTAAGCATTGAGGCTAGATAAAAACTGGCTGGAGTCCGGGGTCTTCATTTCCTTCATGAAGCCGTGTGAGAGAGCACAAGTGGTGGGGCAGTTACATGGATGGAGTACTTAGGGCATGCTGCATCTTGAAAGCAGGTAGACTCTCTCTACCCCAATTAAGCTTTTAATAACTGTATGACCATGCCAAATTGATTAAAGTTTCTGTTTTTTTGTTTGTTTCTCTATCCAAACTTTAGGGGGGAGGGGGTATTCCCCTAATTTTTAGTGGATTAAATAAAACCATAATAGTGGTAATCTTATGAAGTGTTAGAAATTAAACAAAACATTTTTTGGTGGGGAGAAAGAAATAGAACAAATTTTTATAAAACAGACAATAATTGCTTTGATGAGTGTAGTAATATCTGGGCTACCCATGTGTGATGGTTAATTTTATATGTTAAATTGACTGGGCTAAGGGGAGTCCAAGTAGCCAGTAAAACATTGTCCTAGAGTGTCTGTGATAGTGTATCTGGAAGATCAACAGTTTTGTGTTGGTAGCATTTGTAAAGAAGATCATCTCTACCCATGCAGGCAGGCTTCACCCAACCCATGGAGGGCCTGGCTAAAACATATAGGCAGGAAAGGGCTAATTTGCCTTCTGCTTGAGTTGGGACTTCCTATTCTCAGATATGGGTGCTACTGGTTCTTGGACCTTTAGTCTCTTACAGAGTTACACCACCAGCTTTTCTGGGTTTCCAGTTCACAGACAGCAGTTTGTGGGATTTCTTGATCTTCGTAATAACATGAGCCAATTCCTATAATAAATCCAGAGTCAGGGGAAATCAATACTTGTATGTGTGTGTATTAATGTATACATATGTGTATATGTATATTTGCATGACAATATGTCAACATTGACAGACAGACAATATCTGTCTACTATTGTCTCTACCTCACTGGAGAACCTTAACTAATGTACCATATATCCTGGCTTTCCTAAGACAATTGTATCATCAGCAACAGCAGCAGCATCTCAGCATACGTATTATGTTACTTTCTTTTACTTTTAAAAGTTTCCTGGTTTAGACAGTAAATCATTTTATTATTTAATGATGGCTCTGACATGGATACTAAATGATATACCTCTATTGTTTTTCTAAGCATTTACTTAATCTTTAACCCTCACCTGAAATGCTATTCTTATCTTCATTTTATAGATAAAAATTTTCAGACGTATAGCTGTGAAGGCTATCAGATAGAATCATAGCTGTGCCATAAACCTCCTAGAATTTTATTTCTTAACCATTTGTTCATTTGAAAACATTAGCACTATAATTGCTCAAGCATATCAAAATAAAGAAGAGTAGAGATGAAAAGAAAGGGAAAAAAAGAGGAAAAGGAAAGGAAGAAAGAATTCCGTCAATTCCCTACTTAGGGTGCTATGACTGTGCCTTGGTTGTTTTGACTATAGTTTTTGAAGAGCTGAGTCCATTTGAAGTAAACTTTATAGAAACAAAATTAATCTTGTATTCTAAGGCATGTCTAAATTTCTACAGCAACAGTAATTTCTCCACAAACATTACTGTGTCTCCTCTCTTTTTATGACAGTGACATTTTATAAAGTGACATACAGTTTGGGTGTCCTGGCTATTTGTTCATGACTGTATTTAGGCTGTGTGTTTTAGGAAGAAATGCCACAAGAGCAATGTGCCTTCTCAAGACATTACCTCAGGAGTCAGCATGTCACTTTGTCCCATTATTACGAATGTTAGATTTGATCACTTGGCTGAAAGTGGCATCCATCACATTTTCCCACCATTTGAAGTAGCAAATTAATAGAGTCCTAGTGGGTTATGGAAACTTGGTTGAAAGTCCATTAGTCCAAAGCACTTAAGTAATAACCTGGACTTGTGGTTAACATCTGAAGTAAGGGGAGGTGATGCTTGTGGGACTGAATCCTTAATGTGAGGTCTTATGCTATCTCCAAGAGATGGCTGAATGAGCTGAATTATAGGATAGCTAGCTTATATGGGAAAATTACTTGGTGTGGCAACACACATATATCATGCACACACACATCTGGTATCATATGTGCTATGGGCATGGTAGTAGTGTGAGAGTAATGCAAAACACAGAAATAAGTTTGTCTACATTGAATTGTTTCTGAAGTTTTCTAATTATATATCTTTTATATCTCTCTCCTTGTTTTACTACCATTATTTGGAGGGAGTCTTTTCATCATCTCACATCACAAAGGCCTTGTTCTCCTTCCTTCTTCCCTTCTATCTTTCTGAAATGAAACTGTGAATTCTAATGAAGGCTATCACCACACTTTGGTATTTCCTTAAAATTTACATTTTTTAAAATTTTATTTTAAACTATACCGTTTATTTAGGCTTAAAACGTATATATAAAAGAAAATTAGGGTACAACAAGATATCAGTCCGCAAATTAGTATACAACAAGATATCAATATGACAAATATTATAAGTTTTAAAACTTTAAGACAACTTGAAATTTGGATACAATAATAGAAGTAGCTAATGGGGATGTTCTTCAATATCCTAGTTAAGAGATTTTTTTTAAAACATAATTTTAAAAGATTTTTTGTGGGAAGAAAGCAAGTTACATAGATCAGTATACATATTACAATACCATAATTATGAAATTATAACCATGCAAATAATATATTATTTACTGATGAGTGGTTTAAAGGTTTCAAATACCACTGGAATGGCAAACATCAAATCCAGTGCACTGATTATTATTTCTGGGAATGTATAATAGGGGATAGGATAGAAGAGATATCTACAGAGAATGTCAACTATCTCTGTGATGGTTGTTCTTTTTTTTTTGTTTTTGGTTTTGGTTTTCTTTTTTGGGTTTTTTGTTTGTTTGTTTGTTTTTTGTTTTTGAGACTAGGTCTCGCTATTTTTGCCTGTGGAACTGCAGGCTCTCGTTGCCCAGGGTACCACAGACTCAAGCAATCCCCAGCCTCAGCTTCCCAGGTAGCTGGGATTACAGGCGCACGCCACCACGCCCAGCTATTTTTTTGGAACTAGAGCTCACTACGGGCCCCAGGCGGGACTCGAACCGCGATCCCTAGCCCCGGCCACTTCATAGGCTGAAGCTTACAGGCACGAGCCATCGTGCCCGGCATTGTTCTTTTTTTTAAAATTTAATTTAATTTTTTTAAAGCAACAGGCAAGTAGCTCCTTTCTTAGCTATTATCAGTGTATAGCATCAGTTATTTTAATGGCAATTACCCTCCAACATGAATTTGTTCCATGTGTACTATACCCATTTCCATTTCTGCCATTAATCTGTTTCTCTACAACCTCTATTGAATAGGGTGTGTAGTGAAACTTCTGAATTTTTGCCTAATTGAGGGTTAAAGTGGCATTTTACTAGAATAGTTTGCATTTCCCTTATTAATGAATAGAGTTGAAAATCTTACCATGTGTTTAGGTGTCATTGTAATGTTTTCACTAATTTTTCTTAATTTTTACAAGTTTGTACTATATTAGAAATATTTATGTTACATCACTAATGTTTACATTCCAGCTTATAATTTTCCTTTTGATTTTTTCCTATGATTTTTGTCAATCAAAAATTTTGTGTCAATTTTTAATTATAGAGCACCTGGACTTAAGTCATAGAGGCCTTTTTCTCTTTCAGCAGGTTCTGAAAGAATTCACCTACTTTTTCTACTTGTAAAGTTTTATTTTTTATATTTGGTCTCTTGTGCATACAAACTTTTTTTTTATACGGTACGGTATGAGGTATGGAATCAATTTTATCCCAGTGGTTGTTCAATTGTCACAAAACCATGTATTAAAATATCCATTTTGTCACAGATGATCTTATAATTTTAATATTATATTAAATACATAAAAGAAGTCACCTTCCATTATCAATAGCTCCTTGATGCCAGCTGTTATTGTCATATTAATATTTCACAACACAGCTGTTGTTATATAACATTCACCCTATCCTAAATAACAACACCCAAACCTCCAATATGTGACAGTTTTAAAATTAAGTACAAAAGTTTAAGCTTCCTGCTGCTTTGCTGCTTCTTGCAATATGGCAGACAAGGTATTCTGAAAAAAAAAAAAAAAAACCTACATACACATACACACACACACACACACACACACACTATTTAAAACTTAGAAATTCTGGATAAGATTCAACAAGCAACATTGATAATGAATTGCTGAGCTTAAAAGAAAGTAAGCTAAAATCCCTCCAGGCAAAAATGAAGAAAGACTTGAAACCTGATTGGGAGGCAGAAAAGAATCATTTATTATCAGGAGCCATAATATCAGGGTCTTCAGTCCATATAAGGCAGAGAGGCTGAACTCTGATCCCCAGCAAAGTTAGAAAAAAATGTATCATATAGCAAATGACCTCATAGGAAAATTTAGGTCTGGCCAATCCCTTTCCTTACGACTTGGCCTAGAGGATTGCTTGAATTGCAGTCTTGTGCCAAAAGACATGCACAAATATGAAAATAAGCTAAATGAATAGGGTTTTTAAAAAATCTAATGAACTCATTTAATAGAAAGATGCAATATTTGAAGTAAATAAAATGCAGCATCATTATCAGCATGGATGAAACTTACAATGTTGAGCAAAAGAGCAATACAGATCCGGGTTTTTCGATTTAAAATATACGTCACTGGGTCTGTATCTTGGCCTATATATAGGATAGCCAAGGAGATACCGGAAGATGATAAACCCCAAACTCTGCTTGTCTTTGGCTATGGAAGTGGAGAGGAAAGGGAAGTCTGAGGAGTGTGAATGCTGGAGTGCCCCTGTGCCTCAGGACCCTCAGGCTGGATGCTAAATGCACTGCTTCCTCCCAAGTCCCAGGAAATGGGGAAGAGGGGAAACAGAACTATTACGACTGAACCCAGCAGCTGACATCCAGTGGGAATGCTGTCTGAACTCTGCCCGGGTTCCTGAGGGAGCAGGAAAAGAAGGCAGTACATCTGAGTGATCATTTGTGAGGAGCCTTTATTTAAGAGGGAGCAAAACATGTGAGCTTGGTCTTTTGTGTTGGAACTGCTGTGGAAGGTGCCCCTCAGGTTGGAGAGAGCCCCTGACCTCAACAGTCATGTGCCCTTGCTGCTCTCTGCTAGCTGCTGTAGCAGCAGCTCCATTCCTACCGTCTCCAGCTTCTCTTTTATTAGTTCTCCTTGTTATTTAGTGTAGGTTGTGGTTTCTTTTTCTTTCTTTTTTGGTTTGATTTTTGCTATTTTTAAGCACCAAATATCCTTTTGTTTGCATTTGTAGCAGCGAGTGGTCAGACCCAGAAAAGGCAAGCGGGTGTGAATCATTGCCCTGGATCACAGAGAGGGCTTTTACCTCTTAATGTTTTATTTCTTAGCCTTGGGTGTTGCTTATTCACATGTGCTTGTGTCTTATCTTCATTTCATTTACTTATTCCACAAAAACTTGTGGCACGTATTGTTCAAGGTATCTTGTCCTCAGTGAACAAAACAGAGGTCTTTATGGCTCTTGTGTTCTAAAGGAAGGATAAAATTTTATTTAAAAAATATTTTAAGTGAAAAAAATATGTAGTATTTTAGGTGGTGATTAGAGCTGGGGGAAGTATAGCAGTTGGTTGTACAGGTGGTATAAGAAACATTTATTTTAAGAAATGTAGGCTGGGTGGACTCCATGAGGTGGCTGGCATTTGGGTAAAAACTTACAGAAAATGAGGGAGTATAAAATGTCTTGAAGGAAGACACAGGAACAATGAGGAAAAACTCTGAGACATTGAACAACGTTCTGAAAGGATTCTACCCACCACCTTCCATGTCCGTGCCAGCAGGTGCTATAGATTATGCCTTCCAGCATGTCTTAAACTGTAGTTTCTGAATGGAGGACAGCAAAGAAAGAGGAAGGCAAATATATATTTTATAGGGAGAAGACACATGAAAAAGCTGATCCTGAGACTTTTGTGCTCCGGCAGCCATCACCTTCATCTCATGATGGATTATATGGCACGTGTGATTTTAGGGTGACTCTACCCCAGCTCTCTCAAACCTTTCTTATGGTTCCCAAACAGGATGTACCTGGAATTCCCAGTAAGCTTCAAGCCTCAACCTGCTCTGTGCCCTGCCTTTTTGGAGATTTGCACACAGGGAATCGATGACTCTTAGAGTTTGATGCTCATTTAGAAGTCTGTTTTTAGAAATCCTTCTCTCTAGCCTCCCTCCTCACCCCCACACACCTTTAAAATTCAGACCACTGAAACTTCTTTGAAGGCTCTGAGAATCTGCCTTCTTTGCCTTTGTTCAGACTGATGACCAGACCCTTAGAATGGGTAAAATGGATTTTTTTCCTTAGCATTTTCGGGTCTCTGTTTTTCCCTCTGTTTTGTCCAGGCTTAGTTTAGTTTTCACACTGAGAAGGATGTTCCCAACATTAGTAAATGCAATGGATATTACAGAGCCTTAAGATTGAAATGAGCCTGTTGTGTTCTTGGATTAACAAAGATGCTAGTAATTGGAATAGAATGAATAAGGAAGTAGCAGAACAGAGGTCAAAATGGTCCTTATTGGTAGCCAGAAATGGGGCTTTAGAGACAAGGGCAACATTTTAATTTTTGCAGCAAGTCAAAATGGAGAACTATTATAAGACTTTTAGCATGCATGGAGTTTATTTATTTTTTTATTTTTAACTTTAAGGGGCATGAGGGAGACTTTAAGAAAGTGTCAGTCCAACTGAAGTGTGAAAAATAGACTGTGTAGTAGGGCCAAGGATAAAAGTGGGATGATCAGTTAAAAGGCCATTGCAGTAATGAAAGCAAGTGATGATCTGGACCAAGGCAGTGGTACAAGAACTGATGCAAAGTTCTGTTTTGAGTTTAGAGACAACAGGATATCTAGATAAACAAAATGGAGTATGAGGGGGAATAAAGATCCAGAAAAATCCAATGTTTTCAGTAAAAGAGTGATACTATGAACTGATTTTGGAATGACTTGGGCATATTGGTTTGCTAGAGCTGCTATAACAAAATAATAGGTTACATGATTTAAGCAACAAAAATTTATGTGAAGTCTGAAATCTAGGTGCTCAGGTGTTTTTTTGTCTGAGACCTCTCTCCTTGTCTTTCATCCAGCCACCTTCTTTCTTACTCACATGATCTCTCATATATGTCTGGTGTTTTTTGTATAACCTAATCTTTTTATATTCTAATAGACATATAAGGAAAACTATAAGATTGGGTTAAATCTTACCATTCTGATCTCATTTTACCCTAACTACCTTTTGAAAGGTCACATCTTCAAATACAGTCAGTTTCTTAGATACTGGAGGTCAGTATGAATTTGTGTGTGGTAAGGAGGGGCTAGCACACCATCTGTTAGAGTAGGTAAGTAGACTTGGGAGTGGAAGATTAAGGAGTTTATTTAAATAAATAATTTTTTCTTGTATATCCATATGGAGATATTGAGTAGAAAGTTTGTTTGCAGCATGGTCTAGAATTCAGTGAGAGATGATGATACCCAGAAACTATCACCATAACTGAGGAAAAACTGTGACAAGAAAACTCAATAAGACATATGAAAAAAATGCTACTAAATAGGAGGGAATGATTATATGTAGCAATATTGCTGATAATTCAAATATGCTCTAAGAATCAATGACTGAATCTGTCCATGTGAAAGTCAACTGGTGAAACTGATAACTGAAATGTTGCTTAAGTGAGAGAATACAGAATCTGAGAAGAGTGGACTTGGACTTGAGAGCAATAGCATCAGAGAAGTTGAAGTCAGAATAGAGGTAATTATTTCAATAAATTTTGTCATAAAGGGGAATAGAAAAAAAAGCAAAAGCAATAGGGAATATAGAATCAACAGAAAGTTATTTTTTTTTAAAGATGGACAAATAATAACATATGTGATCCCCTAGAAAGGCAGAAATCTATCTTAGAAGAGGGATAAGAGATTTGCTAGAACAATGTTCTCCAGAAAACAAAAGAAAATGAAATCTGCTAAAAGTATTATTTTGGACAGGAAGGAATAAAGCTAATAAAAGTATAATACATCTATGTATTATATGTATAATATATTGTCCCAACCCATGGGATCCTCAATGGAGACCTGGAGGAAGGAGTGGGAATGGGGATGGGACAGGAGACACGAGAAATTGAGACAAGACAGATTCCTGATCAAGTGTCATTTATTGTTGCTTTGTCTTGAGTTCATATACATCAGACATAGGCATTCCAGACATTCCAGGATGGTCATCTCCAATCAATGCTTGCCACAAATACTAATTGTCCAATAGTGTAGTTTGCTACCATATATGGTCTTCTATCGAGAGGGACTTACTCTTCTTCTGACTGCCCCCTTTACTTGTTCTGTTCCCAGCTCAGGACTTGGCTAATGCAAGAGCCTTATCAGGTTACAGCAGACCGACCTTGTCATAGGGGCTAATTTCTTAGCTCTCTATAGGAATTTCTTAGCTCTCTACAATATATAATGTATTTATACACATCATGTATGTATTTACCTATAAAATATTTCAATTTTAAGTTTCTAAGCAATATTTTGCTTGCTCTTCCCCGGTACCACTCTTCTGAAGAAGGCCCCTTCCTGCTTGGCAGCACTCCTAGAGAGGGAGACAAGCTGCACATAGACCTTTGGGATAAACAATATCCTTTGGGATAAAAATTTGTAGTAATTGGTGCAGACACAGTCCCATGCTCTCTGAATTTTCAAGCAGGAGCAGAGGAAAAGTACTTCTTTCCTCCTTGACCATAGTCTTGCAAGGGTATAAACTTCATACTGCCTATCAAATGGATAAACTATTTTTGTAGTTTACAAAAACCCATTAAGAGTCAAAGAGAAAATGTGGAAAATGGGATCTTCCTGACATTGCTCATATCTATGGTCCTGGTTTTCCTTGAGGTCATTTTTATAGTCTTTCCTAGTAACAACTGAAGATCTCTGTTTTGGGTTTAATCGAAAGTGTGTGGTCAAGGTATTCAAGGACCTTTACAATAGTGAAAATTATACTTCAATATATATTCTTTTACCAGCTTAACAATTGTTAGTTGTGCTTTACCCACACTAAATTACTTACAGTTGTCATAACTTTAAACCTTCCTCACTTCACACATCTCACATCCTAATAATTAGTCAAATCTTTTACCTTGGTAATCAAAATTCCTGACAATCTCTATCTCTGCCACCTCTGCTATTCTTGTCCATGTCACTCCATTTCTCACATTGTCGGATAAACAAATGATTATTTATTCCCAAAACTTTCTTTAGGTTTGCTCATTCTGTTTTCTCTACCTACACTCCTCCACCTACTTACTCAAAAATGACCTCTATCATATGCAGGATTCCTCATTTCTACCTTATTAAAACTCCCTAACCCTTTCTTAGCTCATTGATTTCATTATTGTTTTGTCTAAGATATTAATCATTGAAAGCAACTTAAGTCAACCTGGCTCTATCTGTAGAGGTTTTTCTATACCATGTTCTCTGTATGCATATATTATGCTTAATTTTTAAAATTAGCATATTTTTTCTCATTTAGATAGGTGGTAGATATTAAGAGATAAAAATATGGTATATGACTTGTGAGTTTGGATAAATTTGGGGATTCATGAAGATGGGTAGTGAGAAGAGATGAATTTTGTGCCTCTTGGATTCCTTTGTTTACATTATTTCATGTTCTCTTTTTCAGTAAGCCTTGTTTAGGACAGCAACTAGAGCAATAATGAAGAAAACGAATGTGGAACTGTGGCATTTCAGAAAAGAACACAGATAGTCATTATTCTTGGACTGCAATTTTTTTGTTCTATAGAAAAATATCACTGTGACCTCAGTTCAAGATAGCCTTCATGAGCAGAAACACATCAGTTGATATCTCCATATAATTGTTGACCTAGCAACTGCTATCCTTGCTTTATAAATATTGTCTCATTTTTGGAACTTATTTGCTTAAATAAAAGCTGCTGCTATGAGGTTTATAGGTTAATTATGCCTATTCACAAAAAAAGTGTTTGTTTTAAATTTGTTGCTAAAAATTTCTGGGTTTAGTGGCAAAATTATTTTCACATAAAAATGTTATTTACCGCTTGCAGTTAAGACTTGATAGAGATAGCTTCCACTGACTCATGAATATTCCTACACCTTGAGCCATTTATATCTCTTCCTTTAATGCCACATTTTGTCATATACATCAACAAGAAATGACAGAGATGGAACAGCTTGTGACTGTCGGAGTAAAGCCATTTTTTTTTTCACGATTAACTTTAATACCAAACATTAGGAGATCCTGAACTGAAAGGAATTATAGACCATGATCATTCAGTCTGAAAGTTTGAGTTTGCAGGTGACGACCCTGAACATTAAAATGTATTTTCATATCAACTGATCCTAAGAAAGCTCCAGTGCACACTTAAGCATGGAGCTTGTTGCAGCTATGAACATGCAAACACAGCACCATTAGACTAGCATGCCATATGATCTGCCTTGTACTACAAAAAACTAATTGTTGTATCCCAAGGAGGAAAAAAGTGGGAATTGTGTTCTGGGTTTATGGAATGTTATACTCCCTTTGGATTGATCTGTACCCCAAGATAATGAGAGCTTTGCATGAGTAACCTGATGCAGAATGTGGTCTTTTGAAACTAACTTTTTCTAACTGCCAAATAAATCTCTTTTAAATATGTTCTCTGTGAGGCAATCACGACATCCATTGGCCAACTGGATCTGGGGTTTGGCCTGGATACTTTCCACATTGCACATGGCTGTCAATTTGAATGGTGTATCAACTACCCATCATATTTGGCACATCTGTACTTAACATTGGCATTAATTTTACCCTATTGTTCTAATTGCAGTGCTTTGATGTAATGACACCATTCAATTCACAGATGGTACTAGTGGGGGGTTTTCCCAAAAAAAATATAATGTAATTTTAATTTGGAATGTGAGAATGCCAGAAATAAGAGCTTCATTGATTAAGTTATCTGAGCCTGCTAAACATTTGAACATTTGAACGAAAGAGGAAAACTGGGAAAGAGAACAGCAGGTTTCAATACCAACCTACGGCAAATGTTTTGTTTTTTTGATTATAGTGTGTGGGACTAATAAGATGTATCTGTCCACAAACAAACTTTGACATACTTAGGAAAAGAACAGAAAACCTTTCTTTTCAAAGCAGATAAAGTCATATTTTTTTAAAGATGAAATCATTTGGTGAAGTGAGATGTCTGTGATTTGGAAGATATTTATTTAAAATTTTAAAGTATCACAGATGAAGGGATGAGATATGTGTGTGAGCAGATATATCGCCAAAAGGAACCCTGAAGTATCACAGATATTCTGTGACATCATGAAATAACATATATCACAGTTTTCATTTTACAAAATCGAATCTGGGGAAAATTGAATGAAGATCACAGGCCCTGCCCCTCATCTATGGAGTAAGCACTGGAAAACAAATCTCTACTTTCCACTTGAATTACCTATGAGACACTGTCTATGTTGTGGACAAATTGAGTCAAAAACTGCTACCATGTGGTCACAGCAGGAAGCACACTGATCTTTTTGGGAAGATGGGGTGGCAAGGAGTGTGGGTATAGAGCTACTTTTCTTGACTTTGAGTGAGACAGGAGGAGGGGTGACATTAAAATGTGCACAATGGGGATACATTATATATGTGCTACTCTCAGACAGCTCTTTTGTTTGTGCTTTTCTCCACTGGATGGGGCTGACTTATATTAAGGAATTAAAGTAATGAAACTCATGTATGTATGCATGTACCAACAGTGGTACATCCTGCAGAATATGCTAACCATGCATCTAATGCTGGTGGTACATGCTGGTGTGAATGTGTTAAACCATAACGACAGCTCAATTTTGTCATTTTTCTAGAAATGAGAGTAAAAGCTGGAAGAACTGATGGAAGAGTTAAAAGACTCCTATAGAATAAGTGACTATCTGAAAGTTGATCATCAACTGTAGTAAAATGCAGGAAGCCAAGATCTCAGTAAGGGACAGAATCTCAGCTGGGTCTGTTTGAAGACATGGGGAAGGGAGCTCAGTGACCTTTTTCAGTGGACTAGCTTGGAGTCAGAGAGTCCTCAAGGAAGGGGGTTAGTACGTAAGCAACACAAGCAGTCCAAATCCTGGCATCCCCCAGGTCTATAATGGGACCTGTTGAGAAAGAGACTGTTGGCTGACGTCCAAAGAGCTACTTTTATAGAGGACATGTGGTCATCTTGGGGTCACCAAGAGTGCTTCTCTGTTGTCTAGGGGACAACACTGTCCACATTTCTAGGTGGAAGATCTAATGACTTCAGTTCAAAGATAATGGAGATAAAGTTATTTGGCACCATAAATGGGTATTTTGGCCCTTCTCAAATTTTATTAACTCATCACTTGTTTGCAAAATTGTATAACTTTGGGAATACATTTTCATCCCTCAATATGTACACATGATTTACTCACCTTCTTCCAAAACTTCAGTGATGAGGATCTGTATACTCCTTTCTCCTATCTTTTTTTCCCTTCCCCAATCTCTCAGAAAACTAGAATATTTTTAGTCTTAAGAATTATTTTTTTTACCTTTCTTACTTATTTCATTCACTGAAGAGCATAGTCATCTCAAGATCTATCTTTGTTGTCCCAGAAGTCACTAGTTCGTCTTTTTAATAGCTGTCTAATAATCTGTTGACTGTGTATTCCAAGTTTCTTTATTGTCTCATCTGTCAATGAGCAAATAGATTGAGTCCATGTCTTAGTATTTTGAATATGAAAATAAGAGTAAATCTTTTTGTGTTAAAACTTCCATATTTGAGCCCATACATAAAGTGGTGTGTGTAATTATATGCTATTTCCCTTTTTATTTTAGTTTTTTTTCTCTTTTTAACTCTCCATAGCAATTTTTACAGAGGCTTGCACTAAATTATCTTCTCACCCTCAGTGGATGAGGGTTCCTTTTCTTTACATGCTCACTAACATTTGTTTTTTCCATTCTTTTTGATATTGGCCTTTATCACAATAGGCAAGGTGGTATTCCATTGTGGTTTTGAATTATGTTTCTCTGCATAATCAGTGATGTTGAACATTTTTTCATGTGCTTATGTGTCATCTAATATCTCTTTGGAGTAGTGTCTATTTAGATCTTTTTCCCATTTCTTGATTGGGTCGATTTTTTTGTTCCTTAATTGTATGAGTTCCTGGAAATTAAACCACTTGTCAGACTTGTGATGTGCAAATACATATTCTCCCATTCCATATTATGACTTTTCAGTGATGATGTAGAAAATGCTCTTATTTGACCCCATAAGTGTTGGTGATACAAAAGCACTGTCCATTGCCCAGGGAGAAGTCAGAAGTGACTATGTGTCATTCTCAAGTAAGCTTGTAGTAGCAACTCTCAGCAGAGAGTCTCCACAAGAGAGGATTTTTTCTGAAGATACCCCAGATACCAAAATATTGTTAGATATGATGTAACTGAATGAGAATATTAAGAATGGATGAAGGCCTGATTCATCTGTTTATAGTCGAAGTGTGAACTTTACTTATGAAAGTCATAGGCAGAATGTCTTAGGGAAATGATTTTAAATATGTAGCATTTTTAGGGCACTGGTCTCCCTATTCCTGTACCCTGCCACTGGTCACAGGCAATCCCAGCCTGTTCAACTTACTGTTTTGTTGCTAAGTATAAAAAAAATGTGTTAACATTTTAGTGGGTGTGACAGGAGGCTGGCCTGGAGACTGTGGCATCATTAAGTAATACAGATTCACTGTGACCAGTCTTAAGGAATTTTCACCTGTATTCTCTCTGCCTCTTTCCTCATTGTGTGCATCCCCTCATGTTTGCATAAGATGCAGTTGACATAGACCATGCAGAAGTTGTACTAAGTTCTGTTTCGTTTCACAGTTTCCTGTTCAATGTCAATATTAATCGTTCCCCCACTGGGTATTGTCCTTATCTTCCACAATCATTGTTTAAATGTAGGTTAGCCTTGATTCCTCTAAATCATTCCTAAGTAGTAAATTAGGTATTATGAAATCAGTTATAAGCCTCAGTTGGAAAAATGCCAGACCTACCTTTCAGTGACTTCTAAAATCTTAATTTTTCGGTGTAGTGAACTCCATGTGAGGTTAATCATGGTAAGTACGTATGGGTGAAGAACCCTGGAACTCAGCTTCCTCTGAATGGATTCAGTGCTCTGAGAGACTGTAGAGGATCACAAGAGGAGAGAAATAAAATGAGGTGGCTCCTGGGTGCATGAAGTGCTTGTTTCAGACAGGAAATCTTTCTAAATTAGTAAACCTAGTTAAAGGGTTTTTGTCTTTTACGTTTCTATTTTTCACCATTAAAAAATCATTTTCTAAAAGGGTTTTCTCTTCCACGGATACCCTACTATACCTCTGCTCCTTTTAGATTTATTTTCTTCCATATCTCTTACCATAATTTTCTAAAAAAACCTTTTTCCCCAGGTATATATTTTTAACTTTACATACATGTGTGCATGTGTGTGTATATACAAACTTCCTCATTTACTGCCAAAAGTACTGCATTTTAGTTGATTTTCGAGACTCATGCAGCTGTTAATTAAAGTAGCCATTATATGATGATCTCACATATAATTTTAGAATAACATACTGCACATTTGAAAAGATCTACACCTGTGTTTACCTGTATACTAGAACTGGTTCTAGGGAAATCCAGATGAGACCCAGGTGCCCAACCTACTTTGTTGTAATATTTACATTTTGCACTAAATATGTTTTTGCCTCACATTTCTGGTTACACAGTCCTAATTATGATGAACAGCATTTCTATACCTCTTTCTGGGAAGTGGAAAGCCTTTTCTTTCAAGAAACAGAAATATAAAATTGACATATTGTTGTGTCAACTTTTCAAGCTATTAGAAAGAAAATTCCAAAAAGTGGTTCTTCAATGAATCAAGGCCAGTTTGAGAAAACTACAACAGTAAAGTATCTTTCACTAAAATCTCTATGTAAGAGAAAACTAGAATATTAAGAGATTGGAAAGCTGAAGTTCAAAATATAACCAGAAGTTTTAATGGAATTTATATGACTTTGAAACTGACAGCACTAAATATTAGTGCTAAGTAATATTTAAGGTTTTTTTTGGTTTTTTTTTTTTGTTGTTTTTTTTTTTTGGCGGGGGTGGGGGGAACTTGAAAGTTTTTGGATATGCTGTTTGCTGTTTTTCCATTTCATTTGTTAGTCTTTGCAGTCAGAACTGAGAAATTCTGAAACAGGATCTTTCATCTAAAAGGTCTGGCTATTTTAATAAATTCAAGAATATTTCCATTAATTTTATGAAATGAATTCTAAATTCACAGCACTCAGAAAATTCTCTTTTTAAGTGAACTAACAGATTTCCAAGTAACCTAAAATATGATCACCAAACTAATATAAATCTGACTTCACTGTCTTAACATTCTACTGTTTCTTCTTTCTCTAAATAAAAAAATAGTTCAGCCCTTCTTCATCTGACTAGTTGTTCATTTTAAGAATACAGAGGGAAGATTCTTTGGTCAAAATGTGTTATAAATAGCAAGATGTAAATATATATTTTTAATAGGTCTGAGGGTTTACTGATTAGCCTCAGTAGTTTTGGTAAGTGTGAATTGGAAATTCTTCAACTATCGTTGCCCCTGATTTTCGATGTTCATAATATTGATTTGTTAAACTTAACTATTCAATAGTATTTTTCCACACACAATGATACCTGTAAAACCACTTGATTTAGCATGCAATATTTTGAATGCTCTGAAATTATCCACTGTCTGATAAGACATCATCACTTTTCTGCAGTCACAAAGTGGCATTCATGTCTAAAGACAAGAAAATATTTCAGTAGTTTTATAATATCTGTTATGTGTTTTGTGCCAAATAATGCTTGCGCCTCAGAGCCTTGTTTCTGATCACATTTTTTTTTGTAGGAAATATATCACTATTTAGTAGAAATGAATTAAAGCCACTCATAGAATTTTATAACTTTCTCTATTAGAACTTTTGTATTTCCCTAACAATGGTTAGGGCAACATGAATTTAAAATATTCATTCATTTCATTCTTTTAAAAAGATAACAAATCTTACAGTTTATTGAAGTTACATCTTTCATACCATTTCTTCATTCAAAAGATGTTGTGCCATATAAATATGCAAAAATTTTGATTTGATTGCTGTTTCATCCTGATGCCAATGCATTGTTCTTTACCTTGAGCTTTGGATTTTCATCAATCAAATTCTCTGAGAAATGCGAAGAGTGATTCATATTTGAAACAAAATGTACGATATAAATCAATTAGAATAAGATGAATATGTTTTAAATGAGAATCAACCAACTCTAATTTGAGTCCTGAAGAAATAAAGATGAAAACTACAATTTTTTGAGACCTGAAGTTCAAGATATAACTAGAAGTGTTCTTAAGGGAGTTTATATGACTTTGAAACTGACAGCACGAAGTATTAGTACTAAGTAACATTTAATTTTTTTTGAGGGGGTTCAGCTCTAAGGTTTTTGAATCTGCTGTTTGCTGCTTTTTTTGAGGGTTTAACTATGTTCTGGGACTAAGTGAAACATCTCATGTCTTTTTACTCATTTATCTCTCATAAAAATCATATAATTCCTATTTTACAATTAAGGAGAATAAACTAGAGTTTGGGCAACCTTTCCATTTCCTTATATATATATTTATGGAATTCCTTAGGATTTTTTTTCAATTATGAGATTATGATCAACTTTAGACCCAAAGCTCTTGCAGAGTATATAACAAATTCTCCATATTCCTGATTTTAAACTGCTCACACAAACATCAGTTATAGTACACTGGCAAACATCAAGCTACATTAAAAATGAGTCAGTGTTCTTAGCATAATCACTGCAGTCTTAATTAACCTGCCAATTCTCTCAAAAATAGAGTTCACTTTTGCTGTATAAGTGAGAGTAGATTAGGCAATTTTTCTTCCACTGATTTTCTATTGACTATGGTTACTACAGTTTCATATGGTCTTGAGTACTGCATCGCATACTCCAGCCAAAATATTTCTCAGTGTAACTTAACTTTAACAGGCAGCTGAGAGATAGTCTTGGTAATATAAGCATCCTTTACCTATTGCACAGACCACTCAGGTTAAGCTATTCTTCTGTTCATTGGATTTTACCCTACTATAAAAGATTTTGAGTGTAGAATTAGAGCAAAGGAGTCAATTTCTTTTTTAAAAAAATAATATAGTTTATTTCATCCAATATATCCAAAATATCAGTTCAGCATGTAAGTTAATTTTTTATTTTAAATTAATTTTTAATTGTGCAATGACATATATACAAAGCAACTTAACCTTTTATAAGCACCAGATTGGACAAAAACTGTTACAGTCTCAAAAGAAATATGTAAAATTTTTAAGTTAAAAATAACATCAGAAATACAAAATTCTCTTCAATCTTTTCTCCATAATCACTCCTTTTTCTCATGCCCAAAGTAACTACTTCTAATGCCTAAACCATAGACCAGGTTTACTATGTTTGTGCCCCGTAACATGGAATCAGCATAGATTATGTATTTATATCTACTTTTACTAATGAGGTTTATATTAACACAAGTTGTGTTTAACATTTGTTCATGTTCACAGGCATGTATTCCACTTTTTAGGTTATTACAGCTAAAGCTGCTATGGACATCTTTGCACAAGTCTGAGATGAATTTTGAACATCCATCCATCTATCTATCTATCTATCTATCTATCTATCTATCTATCTATCTATCTATCTATCTATCTATCTATCTATCTATCTATCTATCTATATGTTTGCAGTTCTGGTATTTTGTGTTAAGAATCTGTAAGAATTATTTTAAAACTTTATTGTAGGTTTTGTTATGTGATACAGGTGGATGCATAAAACTCCACTTTTTTCATAGGTAGGATGATGTATACAAAGTCTAAACTATAAAAATCATTTAAAGATACAAATTAAGATACAAATTTCTGTCTAGGGATGATTGCTTTCAATCTTGTCCATAGGAATCAATTTTAAATGGGAAGAAAGACAGAGATGATGTATGTCCCCTAGCAATTAAATTTACAGGGAATACTTAATGCCACTTTGAGGATAAGCCACTATGGAGCATCGTGCTTAAGATTCTGTTAACTGAAAATATGATTCTATCATATAAGAGGAAAATAAATGCTACCAATTACAGGATATCTTCTATGGGGCAGACATGATATTATGTGCAAGGGGTTAGCAAAGTTTTGCTGAAAAGGGCCACCTGGTACTATTTTGCAAGCTTTATCATCTCAGGAGCAGCTATTCAATCCTGCCACCACAGCATGACAGGATCTTTAGAAAAGGAGCAAATGAATAAGCACTGCCATGTTCCAATAATGTCTTTACAAAAACCAGCAGTGACATGAATTGGGCTACCAAGCCAGAGATTGCTAACAACTGCTATATAAATTACCTGTAGTTAATAGCAAAGACATCACAAAGGAATTGTTAAATGTTTTCTCTAGATGAAGACCATGGGATTCAAGCAGATTCAATATACGTAAGATCTCTCTGGGAAAGCAGAACTGACCTAAAATTGAAAAAAAGACATTTGATAATAAGAATTATTTAATAAAGCATCAACAATGCTAAGAAGCCAATGAGGATATAGTGATGTAACCCCAAGTTAGCTAGAGAAGGACACTGCTACCATCCAAAAGGAGGTTGAAGGCTTATCAGAACCAAGACCTGGCCATGATGAACCATTTTGGAAAGGGATATCCAGAAGACTTTGGGGAGCCTGTTGCAGAAAGGAAAAAGAGATTCTTGGGCCTTCCAGGTATCCACTAATTTCCCACTACATTGGTGGATCTAAGCTGCATTATTGTTTGCAGATCATCAGCCTCGTTATAGAGTGCAGAGGAGGAAATTGGTCTCAGAGCCCACCTTAAGTAACAGGAATATTGTGAGAGTCAGAGTGCTCTCAGCCTCTGCACTCCTGTACTGTACCTGCAAACAGAGCTGGCCTCCTGTCTTTCCCACTCTTGTTTCACATAGGTCCTCAAAATACAGCTCTTAAATTTCGTTCTATAGCTCTTCATTCTATAGTGCAAATGATGCCTGTCGAATGTAAATAACAGAGATCAGTGACATTATATTCATGGTAAAGGAAGGGTGTATTTATCCTTTTTATTTTCCAGGGTTATTTTATTTTCCATTGCTGAAAAGAGCTTGTCTGCCACAAATAACTGATCTGACTGTCTTTAAATGTCATGTGGGATACACACTAGAATTGTCCCATTTTCATTTGATTATTAATTTGATAGATTATCATTCCTCTTAAATCCTAATCTCATAAGATTATTTTGAGGATTGATAGTAAAGTAGACCTTGAAAGACTCACAATATTCTCATAGCCTAAAAGATTATTGTCCTCATTGTTTTCTAGTCATTTTAAACATAGGCCTGAATGACAGAAAGCAAACTAACTTTAAAGTTTAGGCAGCTGTAAGAAGGGCAGGTGAACAGTAAATTGAGATGCCCAGAAAATATCCTTTGCTCCAAGAATCTCTGCCATTTTATAGGGAGAGGGGGAGCCTCTTCAGATGTAAGGGTTTTCAAGCATGGAAAATTTTCATTATCCAAATATTCAGTACTAGGATAAGCAACATCATGGCTGCTGAAAGAAAATCAACGAGTCCTTAAAGAGATGGAGAAGAAGCCTGTATATACAAACAGAAGCAAGGGAGACTTTGCAGAACATAGTTAAATTTAAAACTTTCCTAAAACTATGGACTCAGAATTTGAATTATGATCATTTGCAGGTGGAGAAACTGAGTTGTTTGCGATTCAATTCTGATTCTCATAAGCAAAAGGTAACCATTGCCACACAGGCTGACCTGAGAACAAAGGAGAAGCAAAAGTCAAGGCACCCCAAGAGGAGATACTGTCTCCTCTCAGGGTTTTGCAGCTTCCCCAGGAAGGAGAAATGAATCAGAACCCACCATTTATTATTTGTAAGCACTGCACATTTATTTTCTTTTAAATGTCCTCCATAGTAGCTAGAATTAAGTTCTCATTGTAGGTTCTGGCTACTTGTATTTTCAGTAGAGATCCTGAAATTTTCCCATAGTCCTAAGTTAAAGGTAGAAAGTTTATTGCTACTGAAAGATACATTTTAGGCTAATTCAACTGACTATTGCATTTGAGTTTCTGCAGCCCATGTGTGCTGCTCAAAGAAATTGCAAAGCCTAGTCCATAAGGGCATGAGCTCTGCATCCATGGGGTTGACTCCTCACTGACTGTGGACACACTGTTAGCTCAGTTTATTTTTCTGCTTTGGGCCTCCATTCCTCATCCTTAAAATGGGGGTATCCTTGTGTCTTACTGCTATGAGGATAACCAAAGATAACCTTCTGATATAGTGCTTCTTGAATTTTAATGTGCTTCGGAACCACATGGGGATCTTGGTAAAGTGCATATTCTGTTTTTCTAAGTCTGGAATGGGGACAGAAATCCTGTTTCCAGCAAAGTTTAATAATGTTGAAGATGTTGATCTATGAGCCATACTAAGAGTAGCAAGGATTCATAAAAATGACTCTCATAGAGTGAGGGAAATGATTGTTACACCACATCTATTGGAGAATGATGGCTTCAGGTCTCTTCTTTGTGTAGCTGTCACTTGCTGCAGGTAGCATCTTAGAATACTTATTGTGCTGAGGTTAAGTGTATCTTACCCTCCAAAAGGAAGACATACTTTGCTATCGTATCAGCTTTCTGTTTGAACTGTTTATTATAACTGATCCCATGTACATGCTTAGTGCTCACTGTGTGTGTGTTTGATCTTTTTTTTGACTTGGAGAAATATGGTTTATCCATGCTTTATCCTTTCTAAGATGAGATGATACAGGTTGTGGCATGGAGATCTTCTCCTTCATACAACAGACATGTTTGCCTTGCCACGTAACCACGTTTGCACAGAGTTGAGCAGCATCTTTGTTTCCACTAGAAATGAGGACTGTGCAAACAGATTCATTCCAAATATCTACTACCCCCCTGCTGAAGTCTATAAAGCTCCCTGGAAAAGTTTGAGGATTAAAAAAAGATAATTTTCCCCAAATAGTTTGGTTGTAACTTTCTATCAGAAGAAGCACACTTTCTTTTGTTAAACTTTTTGGGCTTTTTTTTCTGTCTCTGCCAAAAACTCTATTTTGCATCACATGTGTGTGGTCTGTGCTAACTGGCTGGATGCCTTTACAGAGAATATTTCCATTGATATTTATCTTTCAATTATTTTTCAATATTACTCATTTAAACAATTTTAAAAAGGAGCAAACATTCTTAGTTTTGAAGACCTGGATTAAGACCCAAACTCCACAACTCCCTGAATTTTTACCTTAGAAAGAGGCCTTTCCTTTCTACTCCTGAGATTTCATGCTGATTAAATGAGAGTAATAATTTTTGTACATAGATAAAGTGACTGGTACAAGACTGATCAATAAAACTGAACTATTCAGATTGAAGAGAATTTTTTTTCGTTTTCAGAAATGCTATCATGAAGTTCATGACATTAAAATTTTTCAGTTAAAAGCATCCACAAAGAGATTCATCTCTACTTTGCATTTTTTGTTCTCTATACAAGCCAAAGCTTGAAACTTATTGGTCAATGCAGATTTATTTACACACACATACACACACACATATTACATCATTGTCTACTCTGAGATTTTATCACCACCTTAAAACACATGAACCCATGAACTTAATCTCTTGTACCTATCCCTCCCCTCAGTTTTATCCTCCTCCCCCCTCTTGCTCTATGCTTCAGTTCTGTTGATAGCTTTAACTTTTTCTTTATTGTTTGTTTGTTTTCCTTATATCCTTCACATAAGTGAGACCAGCCAGTGTTTCTCCTTTTCTTTCTGGTTTATTTCCACTAACATGATCCTCCTAGCTCCATCTATGTTGCTGAAAATAACATGTTTATCTTTTATAATTGATGAATAATATTGCATTGTGTACATGTACCACAACTTTCTAGACCCACCCATCTATTTTGGGGCATTTGGTTTATTTCCATATTCTGGCTATTGTAAATAGTGCTTCAATAAACATCTGAGAACAGGAATACAGACTTATGCATGCACCAAATAAATGCACCAAATAAACAATGCTTTTCACAGTGTAGGTAGCATGAATTAAATCAGAGGAAGTACAAAATCCATATCACTTATAATAATCCTTTGAGGTAGTGTTGTTGAATTGTTTCACTCTAAGGAGTTTTTGTTTGGTTGGTTGATTTTGTTCTTTTTATTAAAGGATCGAGTGTGTTAAAACTCTGTCTTGAATCAAGAGTGAAGAAAGAAAGAACAAAAGGGAGGATGGCAGTGAGATAAGGGAGGTGAAAGGGATGGAGGATAGAGAGAGAGATGTCAGAAACCAATTGTGTTCAGGAGAAACTGGTAAGTAGCTAGCTGAAGTCTCTCTAGTGGGAGGACAGATGAGCACAACTTGACTTTCATGTAACCCTTAATCTATTTAGAGGAGGAATCAGGAAATGAAGTACTTCTCAGTAGTAGTTTAAGTCAAAAACTAAAATTAATTTACTTGACTTTCAAGCTATGAGTCTTCTTTATACTCTGTAGAAACCACAATTTCATACTCTGAGATTCTAGTACAATGTCTAGTAAAAATAAACTGCCTAGTAAACTCCAACAAACTACCACCAACTCCATTGCATGTAAGATGTCTATATTGTGTGAGATGACTACTCCTTTACTCATTAAGTAAATGAATGAGCCAAGAAAAGAACTTTCCCCCCAAATGATAAATGTGGTTCCTAAAGTAAAAATTGTCACTAATTCATAGCTAAGAAAATGCAAAAACCACAATGGTCATATTGAACCAAATTATTTTCAATATATCTGGGATGAAAAAAATTGAAAGTGAAAAAAACGTTTTTAAAGGATACTCTTAAAAATTTTGCAATATTAAATGAATATTAGATATTGGTTATTTAATCCAAAGAAAATTACTGTAAACAACGTAGCAAAGACTTTCACTCTGAAAAAAAAAGACCTCAAGAAAAAAATTTTAATTAGTATATAACATTCTGTGATATTTATATCAATAAATTATTTCAAAAAAGTTGGGTTATTACTTGCTATAAAGTCGATCACTATATCTGCTAGCTATTACAGTACAACTTTATAAAAACTTAGAAATATCAGTGTCACATTGCCTAAACAAATCATAGGAATTTCTTTAGATACTATGTTTGTGGGAACGTGAGAAATTTCCTGATCAAAACTGAATACCTCTGCTTCAGATTAGCTTGGCCACTTATATGAGAGTTTCTTCTTAGATTTACTTCATGAATATCTATGCTTGGGTCCATATACCAGCTAACCAAGGAAGCTGTCCTTGTGACATCAAATAGCACAAAAAGACAATTAGAAAATCAACTCCTCTTAAGACCTAGACTCAAAACTGGTATCTCTCACTGTGACTCCTATCAGGGAAGTAGTGAAGAACACAAGTAGAGAAAGAACTTTGGGTGTGGGTCTTTTATGTAGCCACCATCACAATCATCTGCACGTAAAACAACACCAGAGTTAACAGGAAAGGTTGCCAAGGGTAGTTACAGGTATATGAAATTTCTAAGTAGATCACTAGAAGAACAGCCAGTGAAGAAATCTATTGAAATATATATAAGGGAAGAAATGTTAAGGTGAAGTTTCACCTCAAATAACTGAGGAATACTACAATTTCTATCTATTAGAAACTTCAACATTTAAAAAGATAGAGTAATAAAAACTAGCTTTGGAAAAGGGACTGTTAGTAAAGTTTTTAAATCCAGACTTTTCCCCATTCTCTTTTTTTATTTATGCATACCCAAAGAATGTACCAGAGACTCAATTCTGGAAAAACAATGAGGTGACTATGTACCATTTGATGTTATATTTGGTGAGAGCCTTGCATTTGAGAGGTGCTAATTGTCAGAGGCAGGTTTTGAGAGTATCATCATGGAATGGAGCAGAGAAGGTGTGTGAGAACTTGGCCCTGACAATTTCTCTTCTTCTATTTGAGATTTTTTTAACCAATATCTGCTTTATTATTATTATTATTATTTTACATCATTTCAGTTCCTGGGGGGTCACCCACCACCTCCCCTTCCCACCCGCTCCAGCTGGTCCCCACTCTCCCCTTGTGCAGTTTCATTTGGTTGACCATATATTAGTGAAACCATTTGGTTTCTGTCCCTTTCTATCTGGCTCGTTTCTGCTAGAATGATTTCTTCTAGGTCATCCAGGTGTCTATAAATTCATCAAATTTGTCATTTTTGATTGATGAGTAATACTCCATTGTGTATATATACCACATCTTTTTCATCCACTCATCTGTTCTGGGGCATTTGGGTTGTTTCCATGTTCTTGCAATTATAAATAGTGCTGCAATAAACATCCGAGCACAGGTGTCCTTCTGTACCCACATTGAGGTCTCCTTTGGGTAGATTCCCAGAAGTGCGACTGCTGGGTCAAATGGTAATTCCATTTTCATGAGTTTGAGGGTCCTCCATACTGCTTTCCATAGTGGCTGGACGAGTTTACATTCCCACCAGCAGTGTAGGAGTGTTCCTTTCTCTCCACTAATGTTTGACAAAGGAGGGAAAAACTTACATTGGAACAAAGACAGCCTCTTCAACAAATGGTGCTGGGAAAACTGGACTAAGACATGCAAAAAAATGGACCAAGATATCTCCCTCACACCATGTACAAAATTAATTCAAAATGGATAAAAGACTTAGATATCAGACCTGAAACCATAACATACATAGAGGAAAACTTGGGCAAAACCCTCCATGAAATACAATTCAGAAACCCCTTCCTGGAATCATCTGCAGAAGGCAAAAAATTGAAGGAAAACAAAAACAGATGGGACTTCATCAAACTAAAAAGCTTCTGTACTACAAAAGAGACAACAGAAAAAACTAAAAAAAGCCCAACTAAATGGGAAAAAATTTTCGCCCTTCACAGGAGTGATAAGGGATTAATAACTCAGATTTACAAGGAACTCACACAACTAAACAAAAACAAAACAAGATGCCCAATCAAAAAATGGGGAGAACTAAAAAGACATTTCTCCAAAGAGGAAATACAAATGGCCAGCAGGCACATGAAAAATTGCTCAATATCACTAGCAATCAGAGAAATGCAAATCAAAACCACAATGAGATACCACTTTACACCAGTAAGAATGGCCCACATCAAAAAAACAGGCTATTTGAGATTTTGAAGTAAGCTGGACTCAGCTTTTGAAACAAAGCTTAAAGGTATAATTCTCTCTTAGAATCACATCATGGAACTTGGAGAAAAAAAATATGCAGCCCTGCTCTCACCCTTCGTATCTAATTTTTCTGTTTCATTAGGTCCGAGATTTGTTAACCTCTTAAAAGTGCACAAGAAACTTTCACAAGCAGTCAATGTCCTGGCCTCCACAACCTTTCCCCCTCCCCCTTACCTCTCTCATTCATAGCTCCCTCTGCATCTCATCTGAATCCTGAGATCACATGGGTTTGGAGAGAGAACTTTTCCAGAGACTAAGAATAGCAGCAGGTTCCCAGAGAACTTCTAAAAGCTACCCTTTGGTTCCTACATAAAATTGTTGCCTTTGTACAATTTTTTTTTAATCAAGCTCGTACAATTTTTTTTATTTAAGTTCATACAATTTTTGGTACCAGGACTGGATCCATAGAAGGGAAACTTTATAGATGGGAATCTGTAATCATATTTGATTGATTTGATTAGATCTGGTAGCAAATGAGACAGTGGCAGTGGTGCTCCATGCCATACCATGCCAATCAAGTTCCTTAAGTGTTTATTGTCACCAGAGGAAAGGCCTTATGGAAGTCAAGATGTGGGGGGAAAAATAGCTGCTACAGTTAAACATTGTGGGGAAGTAAAATGGATTATCTGGACCAGGGATATGCAATCTTTTTATAATTACACTGGCAATTATATAATCAGATTACTCAAGATCCAGATATATGAGCTGATACATTAAAATACAGATTGGAATACATTAAAATAGAGATTGAATATGTAATCTTGCATACCTGTAAGGATATAAGGGACTAACTGGGGGGAAAAAAATCAAGACCCTAAAGTTGGACTGGTAATTTTTGCTTGGTCTTCAAGGAAAATGAAATACTTGAACTCAGATTCCTCTGAGCCTCCCTTTCTGGCAGAAATAGTTCTTATTCCACTATCTGAACTGAACTTTCCCTTGTAAGAAAAACCTGCAGTGACTTCTTTTGAAATTGTTGTCTTGTAAAGATATGACTGAACTTCCCTTTGATATATATCTGCTTGTTATTTCTAGTATTAAATTTAGCAGATAACAGGTACAAAGTGTGAAAATATGAATTTGATCTTATTTGAATATTAAGAATAGACACATTTATCAGAGATGCATAACTCAAGAGGGATGATGATGACTGTCAGTTTTCTTTCAATGGTTGACAAATACCTGAGCCCAACAGAACCTTTCAGTAAATTCCAAGATACCAGACTGTGATATATTGTAGAAAAAGGTCTACCAACAGTGGCCCATGGATTGAATTCAGTCTATAAAGTTTTGTAAATAAAATTTCTTTGAAACACAGTCACGCTCATTATTTTATTCATAACCTATTGCTACTTTTATACCAGAATATTGTTGACTAGTTGTAACAAAAACTGTATCACCCCCCCAAACCTAATATTTTAATGAAAAATTTGCTGACCCCTACTTTTTGAAGAAATATCTAAAGGCTTGGGGAGGGGGATAGTGGAAGTGATATTCCTGCTTATCCCCCCTGAAGAATTCAGAAGACTCCCTCTTCATCCACACCTTGAGAAATACAGAAGTGAAGATGGTTCCAGTGGGAAATGCTACCATTGAAAAGACCTTCTTGATTTTAAATAGAACGATTGAGTCCAGGTGTAACAGACATTAAATAGAATATTTAATTGCCAGTGGCAAGGTATGGAGATTACTATAATATATAGTAAGCTCAGAATTATAATTAGGATGATTTGATCTGCAGAAATTTTTGTCAATGATTAATTGATCATGGTGACCTGTGACTGGTATAAATGGACATTCCACTAAAATTTTATTTGATCCATAAAAGAAAAATGAGTCCCAGTCATTACAATATTCCCACCATAGTCAATTCAAAGACAGGATAAAAGGGAAGCCAGATCTCATTGAAGTAGGACCTACTGTACTGTCAGAAACAAACTGTAAGCACTCACCTTAATCTAACTCGAATAGATCTGAGTTCATTTACTATGGCAGCCATGAACTGGGTAAAAAAGAGTTTGGTATAAGGAGTTTGTTACTGGATCTGAACTGAGGAAAACCTGGGACACCAGATCATATTGTAGCCCACTAGCTTATCAACATAGACATGACTAAGGTCAAATGATCTATGGAGATTTTGCTCAGATTCATCCCATTTTAGACCCATTGGCTTCCTAAACCTACCCTCTGGCAAGACCAAATCATTTGCATCAGAGAACTATTAACAATAATAGTAATAATTAAAATACCCAGATGCTCTGGGTCCCAGTAAACACTAAGAATAGGGCCATGGATATTACATAATTATGCAGCCAGAGCAGCTAATCATGCACTAGATAGTATTAGGCACACAAAGTCATCATTTTAGATGGGGTTCAGGAACACGGGCACGTTAGGATTGGACACAGGCTTCATGACCTAGATCTCATGTCATCCATCACTACTGCACTTTTTCCCTCATCTTATCTCTGACCTGATGGGGTATTCCCTATCATCAGCTGTCTGTCAGCAGATGAAAGACACTCAGACCTGGGTGAATGATCATTGAGAAGTCAGCTCAGTATTTTGTTACAAGCCAAAAATAAACTACTAATCAAACAAGGTCCCTGTGAGGGGTGACCCCCCAAAACAATAATGAGGTAACATTCTCACAGTGTGTTGAGAAGTAATACTCCTAGTCATCAGCTGGGCTTGGAGCTAGAAATGGCCTAAGGAAAGAATATAAAAAACCTCTAGATAGTCAAATGACTACCCTGGATACTCAGTGTTTGGAAGAGACTTGAAGAACTGAAGAAAAGAGAAGTGAGGCATGATGATGAACTTACTCGAGTGGATCTTAGGGATATAAATTTCTGTGGCTGAATCAAAACCTCCTAGATGCATAAGTTGCATGAAGCCTTTGAGCAACCAAGTGTAGAGAAGATGACCTATCCAAAGTTTGTTTTTGGTCACCACATTGCTTCTGCAGTGGTCATAAGTCTAATAACCACAGTAGCAAGGACAGAGGGGATACACAGACGCAACAGCATGCAGTATTACCATCTTCTGTTGATGTAACTGCTTCTGGATGTTTGATCTTTCAGATGAATATTTCTTGAGGCTATCCATCACTTGATGTCAAAATGACTATATGAGACATTCTATCCTGTAGCAGGTAATGACATAATTTACTGTGGTTGATATGACTTCTGTTTGTGGGTTTGCTTTTCCCGGCCACCATTAGTGCCACCACTAGTATCACTCTTTAAGGATGCACAAAGTACCTGATTTATTATCATTAGATCCTTCACAAAGTATACTAACTGTAAGATACTAACTGTTTCATGTAAGATACTAACTGTATATTGACAGTGATTGATAGTGGACACACACCATGGTATCCTCTGATCTGTCACTAGGAACTGCATATCTATTAAGGATGCAATTAAGGTGCCTGCTAACAAATTAGAGTTAAGACCCTTCTTCAAGATGAGGTCAGAAAGATAATGAGGAATGGTTAATATAAGAGATGGGAGAGGGGGGTCCTTTGAAGGGGATTGGCTTTTTCTCTGAGTGAAAATGGGACATTGTTAGACATGTCCTGGGTGTGAAATGGGATGGGACATCATTAGTGAGCTGTGAAGAAGAGAATGCTATGGTCTGACATAGGTCATAACCGAGCTTAGTGACTAAAGTGGGTTGAGGGCAGAGCATGACCACTTACATGACTGTTAGCCATAATGTGTGCAATAGATGATGGTGGGATGGTGGTCACATCAGAAGACATACAGATGGTGGCAACAGTTTGATTTTCAATATCATTCCTTCCTCTTATTCCCTCAGACTTAAGGATAGCTGTGGGTCATCACTGATGCCAATTCCAAGGATCTTTGCCTTTTTGGAGTCTTTTAACCTGCCCTCTACACACTAGCTCTTTCACTTGCCTCTTTTTAGTTAAAAGTGTTAAACATACCATCTCTTTCTTGCCAGGAGTCAGACTAAATCTTCTAATGGAAAATTCTTTGACTATGTTTTGGCAGACTAGGGAAGCAGTAAAGCTAATTTATCCACATAGTCAGTAGGTAAACACTTAAAAGTTCTACTAAGCATATACTGCTATGTGTAAAGCACTATGTTGTTTGCTATAATGTTACCTAAGACATTATCCTTCTCCTCAAGGGAGTATTTAAGCAAAGGCAAAAAAGAACATATGCGACTCTATGATAAAAAGGACAAGTCCTATTGTCTCCATTTTCACTGGGATCCTAACATCAGAGCATGTTAATACCCTTTCACAATTAAAAAAAAATGTTACACTGTCCTTGCAGAACTTTCTAAGAAATGAGCCAAATACTATTAAGCAACACTAATTCTCACTTACTTTTATATAGATGGAGGAAGGAAGAGATGTCAAGAGAACTTTGTTGAACCTACTCTGGTGTCTTCTCAAACTTGAGTGATTTAGGAACTAGTGCCTGATTCATGGCTGAAAAAAGACTAAATATAAATACTGGCTGGAGCTTTGTTAGAATATTTAAAAGAATGTAGGACACTCACTAATGGAGGAGAAGGTGTTTCCTGAAACCAATTGTGGACTCTGATGAAAGAACATGCCCTTGAATTGCCTTGAAAAAAATCTGGCAAATCTTAAACAAGGAAAAGAGGGCTGGGGAGTCCAGGGTTTAGGCAGAATATGTAAGGAGCAAGTGGTCTGGAATCTAACCCAGAATTCCCAGTGGGGGACCTCAGAAGTATGCTTAGAGAAAGGACAAGCCTTTGGAGAACTGCTTCTGTCCTGGACTGAACACAGCCCTTCCCTGTGTTCTCTCCAACCCTAGAAGGTACCCTGAGACCACAGAGTGAAAGAGGAGGGGAAATGGGGAAGTGGCGGAAATTTCTTAGATTGAAAGGAAAAGGAAAATCATTTGAATTGAAGGAGAGATTTACCTTTGAATTATTAGGTTGGACTTCACTTTTTACTTTAACTAGAAAATGATAGAGTTCAACTTTGGAATTGCCAAGGAAGGATTTGAGATGAGTCCAAAAATATTCCAAAGGGTGAAGAAAGGAGATTCAGCAGAGTATGGAGGAAAGAATTTGGCTGATTTGAAAGAATAAGTTTGCATTTGTCTGGGCCTCTACTTAATCCAGCAAACCTAATAAATGGGCCAACCCTTTAAATAAAGAGGATTAAATGTGATGGAGAAGTCCTTAAGTTTACATTTTGGCTTGAGTAAGACTGTCTGCTAGGAGATCTAACCATATTGATTAAATTAGCCAGTTCCTATTACCCATTTGCCAAAATGAAAATTTTATTTAGTTTGACTAAGAGAGTTTTTCACCAAACTACTCAAGGAATTCCAAGACTCTTTGTAAACTAATAACAAAATTTGTAACACTTTTTAAAACAGTGCTTTAAACTCTACTTTTCGCAATATTGTTGATATGCCAACACTTTTGTATAATTTTAATTCTTCTATATTAAAAATCTAGGAAATTGAAGCATTAAACTTGCAACTTAGATATAGTAGTAGTAGTAACAGAAGTTGTAGCAGCAAAAGTAGTATTTTTAAAGTGTTCAGTAGTTATGCTATGCAAGAAAAAGTGTTGGGTGCTTTGTGTGTGTGACTTTTAAAAAAAATTTAATAATCCTAGGAGATACTAGATAATATTGTTTCAATTCAGTATGCCCTTAAAAATACTATCATATCTAAACAAGAGAAAGAAGAGCAGGTCAACGTTGTAACAGGTCATTGGTTTATAGCTAATGCAGATTTGAACGAGACTGTGTTTTATGAATTTTCATTTTCCTAGTACCTAACATAGCACATGAAGGAACTGATATGGATTCAATAGTATTCATTCACTGAGCTAGTATTGAATAAATGTTAAATGAATGTCTGAAAGACTGAACTTTCTGTATCTTTATAAGAGTATAAAATATAAAATTTAAATTCTTAAATTATGCCTATCTCAAATTAATATAAATTCATATCCAGATATTTTACCACTATTTATTCACTGCTGAAAATGATAAGCATTCAGCTCAGCAATTAAGAATATTAAAATCTTGACAATGATGATGCCCTAATTGAGGTTAATTTGGTATCTATTAAAATCTGATTGAATTTTTAACCCTGTGAGAGGAATATTAACTTTCAACAAGATTTTTTTTTTTCCTCAACGAATAAGCTGAACACAATCTAACAATAAGGACTTGATCAAAATGAATGAAAACTGTGAACTTGAAGCACAGTGGTTGCTAACTAGGGTTACTGAGCACAGAATTTCGTATCTACCTGCCACATAAACTTAACAAAAATTCAACTCCAATACCCATCTTCCCATTGCAGCCTTCACTGACCTTCCCAGACCACCACATTGGTTCTATCCTCTGTGTTCCCACAGAACTTGGTTTTTATACCTTTAAGTCAGTAAAGAGCTGGTTTATTAAAATAAGAATTGCTATTATGCATGACGTCAGGCAACGGTGTTCAGAAGTTTTCTTGTACCTGTGTATTTCATCCCTAGATTTCCTTTTAGAACAGAGTAATCCCAACAGCATACAGATTTCCATGAGGAAAAATTAGAAGTGACTGGCTTTTGACTCACATCCTTTTCAGAAACTTACACCTAGATAGCCACAAAATTAATCCAAATATTAAAGATCTGTTGGTGGCATTTGGAACATGTGTAATTGCTAATGAGTCAGCTATGGTGTTTCTTTACAAGAAGATGAATTTGTAAGGAAATGCTCAGTTTGAGTTATTGTGCCTATTATTTGCACTTAGCAGAATATGAAAGACAAGCAGATGGTGGATTCAGGGACCACTTCATTTTAGCAAATGCTGTCTTTGCCCTAACCCCAAACCACTCTACAGCCTCTGCTGATCTTACCTTCTCTCAGCGTTTGACAGTAGTATAAGTAAGATGAAGGTTTGTATGTACAGATATATGTAGTTTAATTACCAAACCACTAAAAGGGAGCAAAAAATTGCTGACAAAAATGAAATAGAGAAATAGAGGAAAGACCAAATCAGGAGGGCTCCCTGGGTCTCAAAACATAAATTAATCAAAGGGTGTGTAGAAAAGGCTAAAAGTAAGAAAATAAGCATGTGCTTTTAACTGGATTCTTTGTAATGGGGATAATAAAACTAAATGTCCTGTAGTACTTCAGAAATAGCAGTGATTTTGTGGGTAATCTTTTAAAATAATTGTATAGTTATGGTGCAAAACTATTTTTACAATAAAAGTGCCATCTCTGTTTTTGCAAAGATAGAAGCTGAAAAAAACAAAACAAAACACTCCAGTGTTATCAACCAATAATACACTCAAACAAGAGTTTTCCCAAAATATCCTTTTTTTCTCTAGTTATTCAAAAATCAGGATCTTATCATGATTCAATCTTATGTAAAAATGTGTGGTAAAAATGTGTGGCAACTATTTTGGACCCAACTATTTGCCCTAAAGTACAGACACTTTAGACTGGTTACTTTCTAATCTCTTATGGTCAGTTTGTCCATCCTGTAGGTTGGGATATCTTACAAACTTTGGGAGATAATGTGTAACAGTGTGTGGAAAGCACTGGGATACAGTGCCAGGTAGATGGTAGGTCGCAACAAATTGTAGCAACAGTTTTTGTGGTTATCTTAATTTGTACTGAAAAAAGAATAACATCTTTTAGTCACATCTGATTCAACAAAATGGTCTGGAAAAACAGTGCCTCAGGGACTCACGGTTCGATGAGGTCTGAATTCAGTGATTCTCTAGGCTCCAGTTCTGAGGGAAACATGCCCTTAGGTTGTCTCAGTGGAATAGTTATAGCCATTACAGTGGTGCTAATAAATAATAAAGTGTGAGTGATACAAAAGTAATTTATATTCATGGATTAGCTGGGTACATAGGTTTAATAATATTGACATTACAGTAACATGCCTAATAGCACATTGTCACAGTATCATCTGTTAAGTATTTCTTACCAATGCATTTCATACCCTGCCTAATAATAATTTGTTAAAGGCAATGTAGCTGCACATATTAATTCTTTCGTAAATGTGAACATCACATTCTTGAATGGCACATGACTTAATTCATGATAACTTGGGTTGTGATTATATGAATAAGAAACCCAGCCTCATCTGAATGGGAAGATTGAACATTTGTAGCCTTATTACAGTTGGGAAATTGAAATGTGAAAGCAGTGACAACTGCTAAGATCTGCAGTAGAAAATATTTGACTAAGAGCAGTATAACTGTTCTATGTCACCCTTGCCACTCATTCCTTGCCATTTCATCCCGACTCTGAAATGTATAGCAAGTTGGCTGAGAATTAAAGGAAGCTATTGTGCTCTTCCTCAGTTACCTAGTTTTTATTTTGCTGTTCACTTCACTTTGCCTAGTTCAAAATAAAATGAGTGGAGTTCAACCAATCCTATTTTTGCTTTCTTGATATGAAAATCTTAACTTTCATTCACATAATAAGCATGTATTGATCACCCTCTATCACATGACAGTGGATTAGCTTGGCTCAGCAGAGTCAGACAGAAATCCTGTCTACAAACTACCTGAACTAATTAGAGATTAAAAAGAAAGCACATAGGCAAGGTACAGCAATAGAAATTTAAAAAAAAATCTAGATATAGAGTGCATGTACGCACAAGCTTTAAAAACTTGTCAGTTAAGTGACTAACTTCTTAAGAAATTGTACTTTCAACGGAGAAAATGAAATACAGGATTACATACGAGAGGTTTAAATCACTGATGTTAAACATAGTGGGCAGATTTGGTTCCCGTGTCTACTAATCACTCATCCTAGAAATCTTGCTAAGATTCATAAGAAATCTTTCTTCCAGCTATTGATGTTCCAATTTTAAGTTTCCTTATTTTCTTTTCTCCTTAGAGTTTTGTATATTTTTATAAATTATCTCCTGTGATAAAGCTGATCATTTTAAGACAAAAGTATGAATTTATACTTCTCTTGGGCTAGTCCCATCTTACTGAGAAGAATTATTAGAAAGGTAAGAAAGAATTTGTTATTCTTCATTTATATATCCGGATGATAACATCATTGCTCTGTGTGATTAACATGAATTAGGACAGACTATAGTCACTTATCTCATTTTCACCTTCTATCTTCTAATTAGCTACAGTTCTTCTGGTTAGTCAATATAAATTCTTTGCAAAAACTGACAAGCTGATCTTAAATTTAATGCTGCTATTCAATAGATCAAAAGTATCCCAAACAATTTTGCAATAATAATGAGTTGTAGTACTCAAAATTCCAATTTTAAAATTTGCTACAAAAATACAGGTCAAAACTATGATGTTAGCATAAGGATAAGCATAAATCAACAGAGTAGATAGCTCCAATATAAATCTTACATTTATTGTCAATTTCTTTGTGATAAGAATGCCCAGACAATGGAATGGAAAAGAATAGTCCTATCAACAAAGAGAGGTAGGAAAACTGGCTATCCACATATAAAAGAATGAAGTTGAACTCTGAAATTCACACAGAATAACATACACTCTCCTTGATCTTGGATTAGTTATGATTTCTTAGATATGACACAGGAAGAATAGATGTAAAAGATTTGTCTTTTTTATCTTAAAAATGTAAAAGTTTGAGTCAGGCATGGTGGTGCGCACCTGTAATCCCAGGTACCTGGGAGGCTGAGACTAGGAATCACTTGAGTCCTACCACAGGCTCGAGACTACCACAGGCAACAAATCAAGACCTAGTCTCAAAAAATAGCCAGATGGCATGTTCTATAATCCCAGTTACCTGGGAGGCTGAGGCTATGAATCACTTGAATCTGTGGGTACGAGACAACCCCAGGCAATATAGGGACCTGGTCTCTTAAAAAAAGGGGGGGAGGGTAAAAGTTTGAGCTTCAAACATTATAAGTGTAAAAGAATAGTCTACAGATGGGAGAAAATATTTGTAAATCATGTAAATCCGATCTGATCTAGAATATATAAGGAACTATTGCCCCTCAACCACTAAGAGACAAATAGCACTATTTCTAAAGTAGACAAAGTATGAAGAAGATATTTGTTTAATTCTATATGTTGAAAATATAACAATGATGAGCAACTAATGAAAAGAAGTTGAACACCATTAGGGAAATGCAAGTCAATCCATATTTAGATATCATTTCATATTATTTAGGATGACTGTAATCAAAAGGGCAGATAATAACAGGCATTGGTGAAGATGTGGAGAAATCAAACTCATATATCCTGCTGTGGGTATGGAAAATGGTGTCATCACTTTGGTAAACAAGGCACAGTTCTTCAAAGGTTAATCACAGAGTAGCCATATGCTCTCCCATTATAGTCCTTTTATTTACTCAACAAAAATGAAAGTGCCTACATGAAAAGTTGTGTGAATGTTCACAGCAACATTATTTTCAGAGCCCCAAATTAGGTACAATCCAAACTTTCACACAACATATTTTCAATGATCATACCTGTCATAGCATATGTCACTACTGGTTTTGTTGTTGTTGTTGTTATTATTATTGCTGATACTATTCCATTGTATGGAGATGAAGAGGGAGCAGCTGGTGAGATGAGAGGTGAAATCAGAGAAAGCAGGTGCTGATGTATGAGAGCGACAGATAACTGTGAAGTGATAGAAAGGCATAAAAGTTCTCTTCTGGTTGTTTCTGGGCTTTTTTGTTAGTTCTTGTTAGTGTTGTTGCTTGACATCTTACAGAGTTTTTGTTGTTGTTGTCTTGAAAGAGCAGTTTTAGGTTCACAACAAAAAATAGTGGGAGGTCCAGATATTTTCCCTATACTCCTTACTCCCATTGCCTCCCCCATTATTCACATCCCTCATCAGATTGGTACTTTTGCTACAATAGATGAACCTAAAATATGTTGCTTCTGTTGTATCAATGGAATATGAAACATGAGTCATGAATGACTCATGAGTGAAGAGGGAGACATACTGAAATTTTTGACAAGTTTAAAATTGTCTCCTGGACAATGAGAGAATAAACTGAATTTGAATATACGTTTAGAAATGTAATAGAATTGACTGTCCCTAGCAAATGCACATTTTCAGTTTTGCTCATAAACCTAATTTGAAGCCAGATATTTTAGTTATTTGATTCTGATTGTTAGATTCCAGTCTTTGAAACTGAGCACATAGGTACAATTGAGCTGGAATTTAATAAAGTCATATTTTTATCAATCATATATGACAGGAAGAGAAAAATATGAGGAAATATGGCAGCAATAAACAATGATGGACCTTGTAACCCAAACTTAGTTGTGAGGGATTGATACAAAACAGACATAGAAAATAGTGAGAAGGCATTTGTGCTAAAGGATTAACAATGCTGGTTGGGTAATTTAGGAATCAGAGAATGTAAAATGCAACTGTAGTTACAGTGGCTACAGAGGGAACAATGATTTAAACTGAGACTTTGCTAATTCTGAAGTTACTGGTGTTGAATCAGACGAAGGTAAGAAAAGGGGAAGGATGGTTGAGGTTATTAGAGAGCAAAAAGGTAGTATGCTGATAAATGGAACTCTTTCTAAAATGAAATGTATGTGGAGATATGGAAATCACAAAGGCAGGAAGAATAAAGATCTTAAAATGGCTCCTGGAAAGAAAACCAGCCTGTATTGGAGGTGGGGGTTGGGGAGTAGAGCACTGTTGATATAACCAGACTATTTATGTTAGGGTGGCAATGTGATGAAACTGTTCACAGACAAGTATGAGGCTATAAGGGCTTTTTCCTGTCATGGGGAAATGTAGGAATGCCTAGAAGTAGAAGATGAGGTCAGACTAGTTTATACAGAATTTATAAGTAAGTACAGTCTGCATAGCTAGCTCAAGTTTACAAGCTGTGTTTACAATCACAGATGTAGCTGGCCTGCCACTTTTTATCCAATAGTTTGGAAACCTTAAGACAGCATGAGTACACTAAGCTTCATTTCGTATCACAAAGGAAAGATTTGAAAGTTGCACTGTTTCATCTAATTTTGTGTTTATGTAAGGAGATAAATTAGGACACCTGATCATGTTGTGCTTTGAGATGGTGGATTGATTAGCATTATTTCCATTTCCTTTGACTATAGCCAAGAGCTTATCCCCACACACAGAATACATAAGGACTCAGTATCTGTTTGCCAATGGACCACTGGATGGGATGAAGACAGCTCATTCTTTATTCCACTTCGATCTCTGGCCTGTCTGATGGTACTGTCAACAAGGGGGTGACACAATGCCAAGTATCGTTGTGATTTTTATGACCTGGACATCTGTCTTGTATGTACTAGACTAGGACCACAGTTCTGTCACAGAGGCCATGGAAAGAGTGCCAGATGGTAATGAATTTTAGCCACTGCTGACTTCAGCTGGATGCAAACAAATGACCTAAGGGAACCAGATTCCATATCTCACTTATCCTTTCAAGCTAACCACTCCTTCCAAAATATGATTACAAATAAAACATTCATGCAGAAAAGAACTCAAAGTCATAGAACCACATTATGGTATATAGTATGAGTAACATAGCAAAAATTAAGCATTTTTAGGCAAACACTAAATCAAATAATTCATAGTTTTTGCAAATCTCTGTGCTTATTTCCTTCATCTGAAACTGCTAAAAAAAACAAGAGTATTGAAATTTGAAAATTTGCCACATTTAGTTTCCTGTCTTGATTATTGTCTCACAACATTAACAGAAAAATACACCAAAAAATGACACATTTTTTACTAGGAGTATAGCCAAAGGATAGGTATTTTTTCTGACAAGTTGAGTTAAAAATAATTTTTGGTTTAGTTTCAAAATTTCCTCTTTTCCATACATATGTAAGCATTATCTCAATCATAATAGATGGGAATAACTAGTTTTTATAGGGTTTCATAATCATAATAATGATTTTTAGTTTGAGTGTTGGAATAGACTAAGCTGGTTTTGTATTTATCGTGAACTTTATCCATTCACTTTGATGTGATGAATTCACTTTGATGTGAATTCCTGTATATTTTTCTTTCTCCTCAAAATAAGAGAGAAATGGTAGTTCACTTGTCATTATTTGTTGGTGTACAATTAATTGGTCTCAACTGACTAATGAGCTGTTATTATAATGATTACTTTTTTACTTCTGAATCATAAATATATATGGTATTGCATGTGCTGTTGGTAAGAACTATGCAAGAAAAATCAGTAGACAAAGAGGTACTTTTCTTTTGACATACAGTTCAAATCTGAGGACCACATCCCCTTTCTCCCAAAGATCTCTCTCCTGAAAAATTAGTGAGGGTCTGTGTGACAAGTGATTGAGTCTCTGTGTTCAGCTCGTACACATTTTGATGAAGGCGTCATGTGAAGTTTTGGTTTGGGGCATCCATATTTTAAGAGTAACATAAAGAAGTAAAATCAACAAAATTATATCAAGTTTAAAATAGGATCTCTAAGTAAACAGCTTAGAGCAAAATGGTCATTCCATTACCTCAACAGATAACTCATTCTTAGGATTAAGGGCCGATGCCTTAGGTTGAAGTGCCACACCTTGTTTTTTCGATGGGTTATATCTGTTTGGAAGGAAGAACTTACATCTCATTTGTCTTGATATTTTCCACCAGCCCTTCAGTGCAACATATGCTCAAATCCATATTTGTTAAATAAGTGAACTTCTAAGGAAGAAGCGATCTCCAAAATAATTGAAATTACAAATAGAAGTGTTGTTTATTTGTTTGTTTTAGACTCACTGGAAAAAGAATTTAAGAAATAGGCTATTCAGTATGAATTGGAAATTTCTTAAATACCCATGGGTAGGAATATTCTTAGAGAAGCCAAAAAAATAAAAATAAAAAAGGATGATCCCTAAAACCTGAAGAGTTAATAACCTGGGAAAGTAAATAAGGATTACATATTGAAAAAAAAATATGTATTACGACAGAAATACAATTATATAATTGCTATATATACTATATTACATATAACAATTATACCATATATTATATACAATAGATAAGCAATTATATATGTTATATATGCTATACATACTGTATATGAGAATTATATAATTATAAGTTTATTTTCATTGATTACATATATACTTAATTTATTTTTTTACATCAGTCTTTGTATACCCCAGGGTTGTCCCACCACCATGTCACCCATGAACAGCTTTCATCTTGATCTCTTGTACTCATCCTCCCAGGGGTCACCTTTTCTCTCTCCCCCTCCCTAGTTGTATGCTTTAGTTCTGTTATCAGTTTGTTAGCTTTTTTTTTAGCTTTTTGTTGTTGTTTTTTTTTATTTTATTTTAATTTTTTAATTTTTTTAATTCATTTTATTGATTTGTCACAATTGTGCCTTAATTGATCCTTCTTCCTCCTTCCATATCCCCTCTCTGTATCCCCCCTCCAGTCATTCCATCTCCCATTTTTCTGCAATTTGTTGGTTGGTTAAGTTGATGCTCAGTTGTTGGTTGTTTGGCCCGTTGTTCTCTTCCGATATTTGGTAAATGTGTGTGTCTGTATGTGTGTGTGTGTGTGTGTGTGTGTGTGTGTGTGTGTGTTTTGTTTTGTTTTTCTACCCCGGGGCTTTCCCACTTCACTAACATTTGTTAACTATCCTGATCTTTTGTGCTTTTCACCTC
>PVHY01008013.1:0-64063 GCA_004024945.1 Uropsilus gracilis
GAGAATGCAAAAACACTAATTCATGGGGACATATAAACTCCTATATTTAATACAGTACTATTTATAATAGCCAGGTTATAAAAACAGTCTATGTGCACAAGTACAGATGAGTGCATTAGGAAGATGTGATATAAAGACACAATGGATACTATTCCACTATAAAAAAATTTAAGCCCTTGCCATTTGGGACATATCCATACACACACATATTACTCACTTGTATATGATCATTCATGGTGAGACCATGAAGAAATATAGGTTAAGCAGGGCATGGTGGCGCATGCCTATAAGAAGCAGACTAGGAAGCCATGCGGGGACCCAGGTTCACGGTTCAAGTTCCACTTGGGGCAATGTAGCAAGACTTGGTACCAAAAAATAACTGGGCATGCCTATAATCCCAGCTACCTGGGAAGCTATGGCTGGGGATTACTTAAGTCCATGGTATCCCGGGCAATGTGAGCCTGCGGTTCCATGGGCAAAAATAGTGAGACCTGGTCAGAAAGAAAAGAAAGAAAGAAAGAAAGAAAGAAAGAAAGAGAGAAAGAGAGAAAGAGAGAAAGAGAGAAAGAGAGAAAGAGAGAAAGAGAGAAAGAGAGAAAGAGAGAAAGAGAGAAAGAGAGAAAGAGAGAAAGAGAGAAAGAGAGAAAGAGAGAAAGAGAGAAAGAAAGAAAGAAATATAGATTGATGATTATGATTATGCTTCTATCTCAGACTCATTATACTATGATTATTATATGATATTTGGACTCTGACAATAAGTGTATCTTATGAGAAAAAAGCCATGATTCACTTTAAAAAAATAGTCAATTGAATATACTTCAATTTTTAATTTGATTGTTTTGAAAATTTTTTTGAGTAGAATTAGATTATATTATTGTTTGCATTTTCTTTATTTTTCTTATTTATCTATTTATTTATTTTGTTCTTTAGATCACAATCTCTCTAAGTATTTTTTGGGATATCTTCCTCTCCCTCTGGTGCCCCTTCCATTCTCTCAAACCCCACTCTTTGTTGTTTACTAGTTGTACTAAATCCATTAATCTCTTTCCTGTGGCAGTGTCCTTTCACTGGGTGAGGGACTGTGTTGTTGGAACCAGGCGAGCCTTGCTGTTAGGTTTTCAGTCTTAGATTTGCGTTGGGTGGCCTGTCTATATTCATTTGTGATCTGTCCATGTTTTCTTGCTGCAGGCCATCTTCTCCAATCCCATCTCCATTGCTTTGCTGCTTTTCCTTATGGCTCTGGTGTCAGATTTAGGGGGTCTCACCCCCATCAGTTTGGTCAAGAAGTTTCTCTGTGAATACAGGTGTGTGTGAATGGCCTTTGAGTATCATCTCCTCTGCCTCAGTTTGCAGTTTTGATGTGGGGCCAATTATCCCATCTTTGGTCATCCTCTCCTCTCCTATAGTGTGGGGAGGGTGTGTTGCTCCCCTTGAAGGCATTTCCAAAATGAAGTCCCAGGTCTTCTTGGCCCAGTGAGTGCATAAGTACACATGGTGACATTGTGTCTCTACAGTTATTTCTCTTGTCTCACATGCACTGGTTCTCTTGATTGTCCATCTGCTGTGTCCATCTCAGGCTTGTGGGCTGGATTTTTGCATGGTCCTTCATCCGTTCTATGCTGGGGTTTGTGTTGCACATGTTCTTGATCCTCTGAAGTTTAGCGGGAGTGAGAGCAAAATGGAAGGGGCTCATCCCCCCATCCCCCGCTTGCCTACCAGGTACCTCCCTGTGCAGGGGCGGGCCTGGACAGCCAAGCCTGCCCCTCCCATGCTCCCCTTGGGCTAGGAGCAGAGGGCAACATGACTTGGCCCTGTGAAGCAGACTTGAGCTGGTGGGTGGGCCACCTCTCCCACCCCATCCCCCCTCTGGGGCTCACCCAGCTTAGGGGACTTACCCAGGAACCTCGACCCCCTTTGCTTATTGTTTGCATTTTGAAAGTGCAGAATCCCCTCTTCTGGCATGCTGCCAACACACACCCATTACTAAAGTACCAGCAGTCCACCACTGTGAGCCATTGTGTTCTCTCCCCTCTTTATTCTCACCCCTCTCCTTTCCTCAACACATCCTCCTCTGGTTACTTTGTGAAAGTACTTCTTGATGGATGTAAATATTTAAAAACACAGATGAATTTAACATATAAATATGGACAAACTGTTTACTAGTTGCTTCTGTAAGAATTGAATTGTCTATGGATCAGTGAGTTATTTAATGCTTTTTTCACTTCTGAGTCCTCACTGTAATTGATATTATATCAGTTTTGAAATGTAACAGATTTAAAATTTTGATCTAAATTTATAATTGAATTTTGATTAGCAATAAGATATTTCATAACTGACCTATCTAAAGGACTAATATTTATAATACTTCTGAATATAGAGAACAGTGACCCTTTTCATGAGGGTAGAATAATACATTTCAATTTTTTTTGTGGAACAGAAAACCCGTAATAATAGAGTTCCAGAAAGACTTCTGAATTACTGGAAACATTATAAAATGCTAGAAAATTTTCATTTCTAATCTTACATAAGAAAAAGTTGAATAAAATGAAAATCAGTAACTTTTTAAAAACATATTAGAGACACAAGAGACTGTAAATAACAGTACAAAGTTGAGAGGGATGAGCAATTAAGAAGGCCAAGGACAATATTTATTTGTTGTAATAGAAATAGCTAAAGCTGTAACCTTGTAGGAATACCAAATGATAATTTTTATTAATTGCTGGAGGCTGAGTATGAATTAGTATGATGAGAGAAACACTTGTAGAGCAGCTTTATGTGTATCCTCAAATATTCATTGGTTTACCTTGAAGAATTCATTGGGTTTTCCTGATAAAAAGCAGAGATATCTTACAGAATACTGGTAGGGCAAGATCCAGGTGTCTTCTTCATAGCAACAGCCCACAATCTAAGTTAAAAGAAAAGACATTACCACAGACTTAACTCACCTGGGGAAAGCGCATTGCTTTTTATTTAATCTTAACTAATTTAAGAGAGGGAAACAAAGATATATAACATAGGAGAAAAACATGTAAGGTCAAAAAAAGTATTGAGACTGAAATTAAACTATAAAATTATGGAATAATTCCCTTTCTTACTTCTTAGAACTGAAATCAACGGGTCCTCACTATGAAAAGTTGGGATTATAGTGGAAGAACATCAAGAAGAATATTTAGGGAAATTGACAGAGGGGAAATACAACAATGATTTTAGGGAATCTGAAACCTAAAACAGTCAAATTCCTATGTTACTTAGCATATATGCTCACATGTATAGATCATCTACCTCAGGGCTTACTGTTGATAAAGTATATCTGGTTTCAACTACAGAAAAAGACATGGCAGAAGGCAAGAAAGAAATAGTGTGAAGAGACAAAGAAATTATCAGAGCAGAACTAAATATTTACAGATTTAGTAAATAGTGGCCAGGGAATTTAGATTAACTAGAAATAAGATGGTAAAAGCTCTAATAGAAAAAAAAAACACAAAATGCAAAAACATGGATAATGTAAGCAGAGAGATGAAAACTGAATCAAAAGGAAATACAGTGAATCAAAAAGAGTTGAAACACAAATGAAGTATGTCTTTGAGGGATTTACTACTAGACTAATTACAGTTGGGGAAAAATTAGTAAGTAATTAAGATAGTTCAATAGAAACATTTCAGACTAAAATACCAGTAATTTTTTTAAAAAACCACTTATTTGTGGTACTGTATTTTGGCAACCCTGAGAAACTAATGCAATAGTCTAAAACAATACTTGATTTCCATATAATGTGCAATTTTAAAATAAATTTTTTTCAGAAAAAATAATTCATTTGCTGGTTTTGGTTTATATTACCAGTCTCCCCAAAGGAGTCAGGTAAACTCTTCTCCAAATGGCCTAAATGGGTATGGTAACTATGGGTCTTTGGGGATCTCATAGTATTACTTAGATAATATAGTTTGTTTTCAATTAAGAGTAGTGAGGTCCTTGAAGGTGTTGAAGCTTCAGTTCTCACTTGTCTTATCCTTCTCTAAAACAAGATATCATTACCCCCAAGCCTCACCCCCTTTTCTTTCCAAAGAAGCAATCCATGCTCTTCCTTTTAGAACATAGAGTAAAAGTTTGGATGCCTCACCCAATTGTATCAGTAAATACGCCCTCTTTATCTAAGAGTCTCATAATTCTTTCAGCATGAATATTCTGTTTTGTGAAGCTTCCCTCTTTCTGTCCTTGATGCTAAGCTCCCAAAGAGAAGATAAAAACATTCCTGGTCTACTTCATTATTCCTTAGGATTTACAACCATGTAAACTCTCCACACATATGTTGTTAATTTGAGTGCTTTTCCCTTGCTAATAGATCTGTGGCTGTCTGATTGCATGTGTAGCCCAAGGAGAACCCAGGGTCCAAGGATGGTTTCTTCTGTGCCTCAACAATAGAGACTGGATTAAACACCTCTAGTGATGCTTTTCTTGTGCATTAGTTTTTGGAAACACTTTAAAGAACACTCATAAAGTGTTTTGGGAACGCTTTAAAGAACACTTTAACCTATTCTGTTTGACTATTTCTATTTAGGGAACTTGATATTTCCACAGCTGATCACTAGTAGCGGCTGGCATGATGTATTTAATATCTTGGGTGTTGTGTGTATATCACTGGCAAAACAGTCCTAGCTCTTGTTAAAGTCAGAAACAACTCTTAAACATAGTTATTTTCAAACCAAGAATTGATTCTTAGCACAACAGAGTAGTAAGTGTATGAGTGTGCATGTGTGTATTTATTGTATAAGCTATAATAGGAAACATTAATTCAAATATGCTTTTCATTTCAGTTCTTTAACAACAAACTAAATTTGAGTTTTTATTATTGTTGCTTTAGTAAAGAAAGAATAAATATAGCATCAATAAAAGTGAAATGAACAAGGTGAATCAATCTATAGGAGTATCTAAATCTTTCCAGGGATCTGTCTAAGCCTAAAAAGAGCACCCTTGATAGGTAACAGCAGGGGATTAAAGACTGAAACAGTTTACTGCAGGCTATGAATGACCTGATCCCTTAATCCATCTGTCTTTTTATATGAGAATGCTATGCTAATTAGCTACATAAATTGTTTCCTGATGACATTAATTTTGTGCCTTTTTGTTATTCTGGGGTTTGACTTCCACTGAGATAAAAATATACTAAGGGACATTTCCAATTTAGATGGTTCTCATTCTGATAAATTCTAACACAGAAGCAATGTTGTAGGGAAATATGCATAAAGAGTAAACTTAATCAATCCTGGTGATAGACATAGAGGACTTTGGCTTCCTGTATAATCGTTCCTTTTAGCTTCTAAAGTATTACATTAACACACTTGAAATGTTGAAACATAATTCAAGGAGAACTTTTGGCAAATGTTATTTTCATTGCCCCATTTTCTTTGGAGAAAATCAAGACTTGAATATTAACATGGAAAAAGTAATGGAACTGATAGTCGTGATGTGAAATCTTATTAGTAAACAAGAGCTGCATCTGAAAAAATATTGTCATTAAAAGCTATGTAGTAGTTAATTGAGTTTGATATGAAATTTAGTGCTGGAAAGTTAATGACTAATGCAGCTATTTCACAGAGCTTGGTTACTGCAGGCTCCATAATGATCCTTTGCTTTGGAGCTACAATGAAATTAACCTCTCTTTTGTCCTGCAGGTGTTGTGTTCTGATAATGCATATCCCTTACAAGTTTGGGTAAATTATTTGCTTTGCATATAAATTAGCCCCAAAGCTGAATCAATGTTAGAATAAAAAAAGTAGAAAACATTTTTATTCTAAGAAAACAGGTTCATAGCAAGTATATCAATATCCTCGACTCAGATCTGTTTTCAGAAGAATGAATTAAATGGATGGGGCAGAGAGAAAAGAAAAATAAAACATAAGATTGAGTGGAACTGAGAATGATTTTTAAAAATAAAACAGTTTACCACACTTTTTTTTACATTAACTAGAAAGAAAATAATTGAAAATCAATACAATTTGTGTGACAGTAAAGTAAGATGAATTCATTTAACAATCTTTGAATTACCCTTTATGTTATTCTTTTTTGGGTGTTTTACCTTAGTTCAACACTAATCAAAATGTGAAACATTACAATTAGTTCAACACTAATCAAAATGTGAAACATTACCTTTTAGTAAAAACTGAAATTTCTCTTACATGCAATAGGTTAGTTATAGCTCATTTCCTCATTACCAGTAGAACTTTTGTTTTTATCCTGAACTTTCAAAGACCTCCACATATTTTCCTCTACAGTTTTCTTCTTTTGGTAATTTCTCCTTTAAAAATGTGTGTGTAAATTATTTATAAATGCCTGTTTTCGTCTTTAGAAAGATAGCTACACTCTCATAATTTTTATCTTATTCAAATCCAGAGATGAATTCAGCAGTGATCTATTAAATGTTTCATTTTTTTGATCATGCAACATCAGGTGAATGAATTCTTGTGAATTAGAAGATATAAGTTAGTACTAATGTGCTGACCATTGAATATTGACTTAAAAAAATGCATTGGTAATATTTGGATGGTAAAACGGGAATAAATGATAAGGGTATTTTATGTGGTGAATATTGGTCTTTCATGTTTACTTCTGTTTATTTAACTGATTTAAGAATAACCCTGCTATGTTTCCTCCAAAATAATTTTTATTCTATTCCTTACAGTCGAGCATTGGGTATAGTGTTGATTTTCTTGGTTATATTACCCATTGGATTCAACATTCATTCTTTGTTTCTAAATTCCAAAAGCAAAGTGGAATCTAAAGTGCAATAATAATCATAAATAATTTATAGAATGCCCATCTCCAAAACAAAATCAAGGATGCTACAGACAATAATAAGCCCACATTAAACCAACTGGGCACTCTGCCCAGAAAATCTGCCAAGCACACACAATAGGCAACAAATAGCTTGCATGTGTGTAAGGAGAAATAAGTAATGAAAAACAATGCATGAAAGACTTGCAAACAGTACATTGAGGGAATTAACAGATTTCCAAACTTCCATAGGAAACAAAAATATTTTCAAGTCCATTCTGCTGGGTTTATCATCTTTCAAAAGAGATTTAAGCAAGTTGAATACATCATAAAATTTTCAGGTATACTATTTGTAATAAATTATTCTGGGTTTTGTGAGCTACCAAGTGATAAGTTCCAGGGTCATGGTACAGCAAAAGGTTTGTGAGGTTTTACATTACTGGGAATGATGTTAAACCAAGTTGTTGTTATTGTTTTTTCCCCCCAGATGATTTATTGAAACTGCAGCACTCTACGTGGGATGGCATGCAATTATGACAAGGCAAACAAAGAGTCTCATGTATGTGTTTTATCACCTCATAAAACAGCACCTGCCTTTCTTAGGTAAAGTCTCTGCTGACAAATTAAAGCAGGAAAATACTACACGAGCTGAAGAAACCTGTAGACATTAGTTATGGAAATAATGCTTGTAGCTTCATTTAGATGAACTTTGACAAGTTGTAAGTTTGAAGATCAATGTTAAAAATATTTTCTTTCTCTTGGACAGTGCTTGAAAATTTTATTCTACATATTTGACAGCCATATATTAATGTTACCATTAACTTATGAAATATTGTTTGGGTGTATCCCATCTTGCTGTAATTGGCAACGGGCAACCACAAACGCACATTTTTTTACTTGAGGTATTTTTTCTAACTTCCCTGGGTCACTGTTTAGTGCTGGACATTCACAACACAAAGAATTACATTATGAAGATGATCATTGCAAATACTAGAAAATAAAAGACTTTACAAGACATTATTTGAAAGCACAAAGCAATTCCCATACAAAATATTTCACAACTGAATGCCTTCCAAGATTATATACACTACTTACTGTACTACTTATCTATGATCATTTATTTTTATACATTGTCAAATTTTCTCATTCATTCATTCAATGTCTATTGAATGACTGGGGTATCGGGAACAATGACACAAAAGATTTTTGATTTAATGCGCTTATGGTCAGAGACTGAAAAAAGAACATAAGCCAAATTACAGTAAATTTTTTAGTTATATATTGGCATTAAGAACAAGACGTGATTAAATCTTAAGTAGAACATCTGATTTTTTTTCAGAATTAAAGAAAATTGTTTTCAAAAACAAGTTAATTTTAATAAGAATTCTAAAGGACAAGTAGGAGTTAACTATAAAAAGGGAAAAGACTATTTCATGTATTGGAAGGGCTTGTTCAACAACAAGGGAAGAGATTATGGAAATGTTCAGTAACTTATTTGGTTGATTTTGTTTAACATTTAGAAATCAATATCATTAATCTCTATGAGAGTACAGATTAGTGACTTTGAGACATGTAATTCAGGTTTTTGAGTTATTAATAAGTACTACCTAAATTGACTTGGAGGTGTTTAGTATCCGCATTTATTTAGGAATTGCATGTGCTTCCCAAAAATTTAGCTATTTTTTTCAGTATGGTTTCTTTTTTTTAAAAAATAATATATTATGAATCTCTATGAACTGTAAATAGTGATTTTTACTTTCTAAAGTCATGTGACCAAGAAGGCCATTACTCAGAGAATAACACAACTGGTTTCCTAGGAATATACTCTGAAAAAATGCTGTCTTAAATATATGGTGATATGAACTATTTCTTCTTTTTGTTTATTATAATATTTAATTGCAACAACATTGGTTTATGACACTGCATTAGATTCAGAAATAGAGGTTGCAACCTTTTTAGGTACGCTGCCCATACTACTTCATCCACTATCAAGGCACCTGTAGTCCTACACCATGGTACATTTTGCCCCTGCCCCTTTCACCTCTAGTCTCCTTCCTTCAGGTAGACTGTTTCACAGTCAGAATTTTAGGATTTATTTTTGGTTTGGCTTTGATTATTCCTTTATTTTGTTACTTTATATTCTACACGTAAGTGAAACCATGCAGTAGTTGTCTTTCTTCTGACTTCTTTCACTTAGCATAATCACTTCCACTACATCCACATTATCATAAGTAATACGTTTATCTTTTTATTGCTGAGTAGTAATATATTAAGTACATACAACATATTCTTATTTCACCATTTGCTTTTGGGTACATAGACAATATCCATGACTTGACTATTCCAAATAGTGGGCAATGAACACAGGAATGCATATATACTTTCAATTGCATTTTCAGGCAGATACCTACAAATGAAATAGATCATATGGTAGACCTATCTTTAATTTTTCAAGAACCCTCCATACTGTTTCCCATGGGGGCTGAACCTGAGTGCATTCCCATCAATCATGTCAGGGGTTCCTGTTTTCTCTAAATCCTATTCAACAAATGTTGTTTCTGGTCTTTCTGGTATACCATACTTATAGGTATGAAGTGATATCTCATTGTGATTTTGATTTTCATTTCCCTGATGACAAGTGATAAACATTTCTTTATGTACCTTTTGACCATCTCTGGAGAAGTGTCTATTTAGCTTTTTTTGCCTATTTTTTTATAGACTATTTTTCGATGGGTTATTTTTCTTTTGTTTCTTTTTGTCGAGTTGTATGAGTTGTTTTTTTTTAAAATAGATGCTGGATATATGCCTTTTGTTAGATGCCCTATGACAGGGGTATGATATGCAAAAATTTTTACCACTCAGTAGGGCACCTATTTAATGATAGTTTCTTCCTCAGTCTAGAAACTTTAGAGTTTTATGTAGTTCTATTTGTCTATATTTTTTATTTTTCTTGCTTTTGGAGATGAATCACAAAGGCATCACTAAGCCAGCTATTGTGGTGTTTTTGTCATTTTCTTCTATGTTCTTATTGTTTCACATTTTACATTCAAGTGCCTAACCCACTTTTAGTTCATTTTTGTCTATGGTATGAAATATAATCTAGTTTTATTAATTTGCATATGACTATTCTGCATTCCCAAGACCATTTTTCAAGGAGACCTTCCTTTATTCAATGTATACTTCAGGCTTATTTGTCATAGATTAACTCCATTTCTTATTTCTGGGACCTTATTTTTGCTCTATTGTTCTGTGTTTCTATTCTAATTATTGCACTACACAGTTTTGATTATCATGTGGTATTGTCTGGAGTCTGGGAATATGATACTACCATTCTCATTTTTGTCAAAATTGCTTGGGCTATTTGGGGTAATCTGTATTTTGTAATGAATTTACATAATTTTTCTTTTCTTTTCTTTTTTTTTTTTGAAGAATGCTACTGAACTGTTGATAGGATTACATTGAAGCTGTATTTTACTTTGGGTGAGATGGTCATTTTAACCATTTGCATCTTCTAATTCATGAGAAGAATTTTTTTTTTATTTTTTGTGTGCTTTTTATTTTTTTAAATAGTGACATAGTTTTCATTGTTTAGGTCATCCATCTCCTTTATTAAGTTTACTCCTGCGTATTAATTTTTCAAGAGCAATTGTAAATGTTGTTACTTTTTTGCCTTTTCTCTTCCTGCCTACTTCTGTAGATAGGAATGAAAGTGATTTTCATAAACTTAAACTGATTTTGTGACCTGCCATTTTGTCTGTATTGATTTCTTATTTCAAACTACTTTTTTTAGTGTAATATTTAGGATTTGTGATGTATATTGCTATTTCACCTGAATGTAGTGATTGTTTTATTTCTTCTTTCCTAATTTGGGTTCCTTTTATATCTTTCTGTTGTCTCATTGCTCTAGCTCAGACTTCCAATACTATGGAGAATGAGGATTTTTCAATTCAGTTCTTTGTAATAGATATTATTTAACAATAAGTTGGGATATAAATTTGGTAGAAAATTGCAATGAGAACTAATTGTACTGTTCTACCAAAAGATTAATCTAGCCAGAACATCATGTAACCTTATTTGAAATAGGGCTCTTTGAAGTTGTCATTAAAGGAAGAATCTCAGATGCAATAAACCTGGATTATGATGATGAATCTTTAATAAATCCTAATTGTGATGACTCCATAAGAAAGAGAATACACAGAAACACAGGGGACCATGTGAAAACTGAGGCAGAGATTGAAGCAATGTATATATAAATAAAACAACACCCATAATTTCTGACAGCGCAAAAAAGGTTCTCTCTCAGAGTCTTTGCTAAAAGCCAACATTGCAAACTCTTATACTTCAGGTGTTTAGTTTTCAAAACTTCTGGTATTTTATGCCACAAGTTTGTAGCAATTTACTATCATATCTGTAAAAATTAACTACAAGGATATATTTAGAACAGTTTTACCTCAATAAATTTAATTTTAACACATACTGTTTTACTGTTTCCTCAGTAAATTATGATGCCTTTTGAAATCTTATCCTTGAAGTGTTCTCCCAATTTGAATAAACCTTATGAGTTATCAGAACCAAGAGAATTCAGCAACAGGGATGCTGTACAGATTCCTGTCCTAAGCCTAAATTGGGCTTGTAGCTTCTATTACTCCCTATTAGACATAACCCACTGTTAGGTCTCAAGGAGATGTCTTTCCTGAGAATGAAAGACTCCTTGGTGGAAAAGGTTGAAGGGAATAAAAGATCAGGAAGACAGAAAAAAAGGCCTGCTCAGCGCTCATATATTCCATCCTGACATCTGAATGGCATCATCCTATATTCTCTAGATCTAGTAGAGCTCCTTCTGAAAACAAACACATGGGGAAACATAGCAACACCATCTGGAGGAGAGAAAAACCACACAGCTGATTCAAAACCAGATTGCACAATTGTGAATAGATCAGTGCTTATTGTTTAGTTGTTTTAAGCAGCTATGTTTTGGTGCGGCATGTTAAGCAGCAATAGAAAACTGTAATCATCTGGTACTATCTGCATGTTTTTATTTTTAAAACAAGAATGAAAAAACATATTATGTCTAGAATGTCAGATGATATGCTATAGCAACACAGGTCTGACTTCTCATCAATTAAGAATTTCCATTAGCCTTCAGTCCTGTATTCCATTAACTTTAAATCTCTGGGGAGAAAATGCAAGCCACCTCTAAGTAAAAAAAATACTACTGTTCAAGAACACATATTATAATTCTTATAATTTTAGTTAGAATGCAACAAACTGACCAGGAATTTTAGCATGTTTTAGCATATTCAGCTTTGATGAGAAACAAATGACAATTTAATTTTAGATAAAATTTATTTCAGAACATTGCCTCACAGTACAGTACAAAGTCAAGGCATTTCTTATTTTATCACTTTACTCCTTCAGATCATTGTGGGAAAATGATAATTATAATGAACCTATGTGGATACCAATAATGGCATCTGGATACCAATAATTGAATTCTTATCAATTATGAATTTAAACATTTGACTGTATTGATTTTTAATGGCAATTCATATAAAATGTATAGTTAACCATCAGATATCATGTTATAATAGACACTGCATCTTAGCCATTGCTAGACTACAATCTACTTAATAATTTGAATGACAACTGATTATTGCACAAATGAGCAAATTCTAATTTAAAAAAGTTATTCAAATTACATGTACATACACACAACCAACTTTGTGCATGTATACCTATGGCATTGAGAAAATGACAGGGTAAACCTAATTATGGAAATATAGATTTTCATAATTCTTGTAGCAATTAAGATAACAATTATTTAATCTTATTTCTTGTGAAGGACATATTCTTTGAGCTTATATTCCCTATTTTATGAAACATACAATGTATGAAGCATAAAATGACCGCAGTTATTTTCAGTAGACACATAAATGGCATGCTGCATGAATAGAAAGTAAAATAATCCTGATTTCATTTAACTTCTATATAATAAATTTGGATAGACTAATATAAAATCAATATTCTGAATAAATTTATAGTATGCTAGTTTTGACTTTTCATTCCTTTATGTATTTGAATTGTTTTTTCTTCTTCATTTTTGTTTTTCCCCTCCTCTCTCATTTTCCTCATTGTCTTCTCCCTTTTCCTTCTCCTTCTCTCCTCTACCTGTCTCCTTAGTTTCTTTGAGCTTCCCCTTTTCCCTTCCTCTTCCTCCTCTCTTCTCATTTGTTTCCTCCTCCTTTGCTTTCATTATGAAATAAACGATCTGAGAAGCTATTTGCATATTGTCTCTTTTCCCAAGAAATGGAACCTACTTAACATTACCCTTTTTCTTTTGTTTTCTCTCTCTTTTTAAATAGAAACTATAGCAATGAGTCTTACTCAATATGAATGATTCTTAAGGGTAAATAAAGATTAATTTTAAGAATTCATAAAAGAATATTTTGCAAATAAAACGTATTATGTGTACGTAACAGGCACTTAATATAATGATATTACAACTGGGTTTCTTTCATCCCTTGCAAGATTTTTATCTGACATATTTTCTGCTATATCTAAGTTCAACGTCCTGCAGCAAGGCAGCAAGCAGTGCCAGCAATACAGAATACTTTCAATTAGTAGTTCTGCACTTCTCTGGTCGCTAAGCAACTGACCTATGGTGAGGAATACATAATGATCTGCATAGACACCTTAGAGTGGTGAAAGTATAGGTTTCACAAGTTTCATTTGCTCTCTTGTTAGCTACAGTAAATAAATGTATAGTAATATTTTGTGTTAGTTTACTATAATAAACTTAAAGGTTAAGGTAAGCTCTGCAAAAAGATAGGAAAAGACTGACACATACATTGCACTTGCCTTTCATATAGTTCGTTACATTATTTATATGGAGAACAGGTAATTAGATGAATATATTACTAAATGTTTATATGTGAACCATTGTGAAAGGAAGAATTCAGGACCCAGCCAAAGTGGTGGGAAAGCCAAGGCAATGAAAACTAGATAAAAATGGAGTAAACTAAAGTGAGATTTGCAAATGAAAATGATTATGTCATACATAAACATTAATGCTGAACAGAAAGTCTTTATCTGTGTTCAAAAAAAAAAAAAGAAAAGAAATGTTAGCTAGAATCAGCAGAAAAGACTTGGCACTTGACACTTGGATACTTTTCTTTCTATTCTTCTATCATATTTTAGTTGGTTTTTATTCCATTGACTACTGCATGCACTGACATTCAGTGAACCTAGTCAACAGAGGAGAGATTGTATCTCCTCTTTATCCATAGAACTGTTTAGAAAAGATTCTCCTTTGTTTCTTGATTATATTTTACCCAATATGTACACTGAATTTTACAAGCTACTTTAGAAGAGTAGAATAATTTCCTCTATACAGTATAGAATTTTTGATGTATTTTAAAGAAATGAAAATTTCAAACAATTTCTTGAAATTCATTTTCTCATATCAAAGTGCATTCTCAGCAGTACCAATATAAAATGAAAATGTGAGCATATATTCAAATTTAGGTGGTAAAAACAGTAATTTGTAGCAAAAAGCAAAAATATTTCATGTTAAATAATAAAACACACACGAGATTTATTGATTTATTTTTTGAGACTAGGTCTCGCTACTTTTGCCTGTGGAACCGCAGACTCATGTTGCCCGGGGTACCAGAGACTCAAGCAATCCCTAGCCTCAGCTTTCCAGGTAGCTGGGATTACAGGCGTGCACCACCACCTCAGTTATTTTTTGGGGATTAGGTCTCGCTACGTGCCCCTGGAGGGACATGAACCTGAGGGACTTAACCGTGATCCCTGGCTCCAGCTGTGGCTTCCTAGGCTGCTATTTACAGTCACGCACCACCATGCCAGGCTACACACACAAGATTTTTAAGCAGGACTTTCATTATTTTTGATATTGTATTCCATACATGTTCAGTTCTTTTAGTATGACTAGAAATATACTTTCAATTTCTCTTGCAAAACATACCCTGAATGCATCTATGAGTATAACCTATAGATAGATATATGTCATAATTTAAAGACATTAAGCGGGATCTATATTTTTAGTTAAGATATTATTATGCAAAGCTATTCTGCCTGGATGGTAACAAAAAAGGTCAAGTGGGAAAGCAGGATTTCCCTACCAAATGGTAACAATGTGGCCCTCTCCTTCATATCAGGGTGGTGTCAAAGGAGAACATGTGAGAGAATGAAACTGTCAACACCATCTGAAGATTAAAAATTCCAAGGCCTCCTGATACTTGTGCTCCCTTCTGTGAAGGTCATTCAAGAAACCAAGAAGCTCTGTTCTTAAAGGCAGAAGGTTGAGTATGAGACAGATTTTTGAGATGTTGGAAGAACCATCAACTCAGAGTCCCATTTGGGGCAAAACTGTTGTTCAAGAATGAAAGGGAATCAAAGATATTCTCAGAGAAAAACCAAATTTATTGCCAACAAATCTACCAAAAAATTGGCTAAAAAAGTTCTTGAGACAGAAGTAAAATTATAAAAGAAGATATCTTAAACATTTGGAAGAATAAATGATCAAAGAACAAAAATATCAGTAAATACATTTTCCACTTCTTTTGTACCTTCTAAATTACATTTGATAAGAAACAGCAAAAATTGTAACATTCTAATTTGAATCTCAATGTTTATAAGTAAAATAATTTTTAAAATTTTGAACTGGTGAGTAAAGAGATTTTGGGGAGGGGTTAAACATTTCACACATCAAATAGAAGTGTTCTGTATATTGACAGAGGCAATGGTTGTAAGAATCTTCACAGCTGATAATGAAATTAGACAAAACTATTAACATACATTTTATAAATGTCAGTTTTTTGATTTTGACATGGTACTATAGTTACTAGTTATAGCTATTATTTTGTTGAGTGAATCTATTTTATGAACAAAGTAAAATGATTGCAGCAGTTTAAGGCATGACATGATACAAGTGTGAATATTGATATGAAAGATTGACGTTGAAATAGATCTGTCTCTGCTATTTTCATTGGAGATGGCCATTGCTCTATGCCTTAATGAGAGTGTTAATAGATGTGTCTTTAATAGAGAATATTCATTTTAGTGAATGTTCATTAGCTAATATACATTAGATAATGCTATTACATTATCTACCACTTTTAAAATGTGGAAACATTTTAAAAATGGCCTCCAGGATAACAGTAGAATTATTCAGAACAATGACAGAACTTGCTTTGAATATTTTCATGCATATTTGAGTACCACTGAAATATGGTAGTCCTGTACCACTGGAGTCAATTCTAGAACATAAAATACAAAAACATTTATATATTTTGTTTCTTTTTCTTTTTTTTTTTCCCGTGGACTAAAACAGGCTATTTTGAATGATCTACTTTTTGATTAACTGTTTTTAAACTGAAGTAATATTGAGGTACCCCCATCAGATACTAACATTGTAGGACACCCATCCCCAGGTACCCATAGTCTACCACCAATGGCCTAAATGACCTATTGATAACAATGCCCTTTAAAATATTCCAAGCTGTACTATGTTTGAACTTTCTGATTTTATAATGTGAATTTATGTTATGTATATATATATGTATATATATATATAATATATATACACACATATATATGTATCTTCTCCCGAAGTACTACTAGAAAAATATTTAAAACATTAATGTACATATTTACCTTACAAATTAAATATAGTTAAAATTTCTCTCCTAGGTGCTCTCTATCACTCTGACTTTTTCTGGCTGTCTGTCTCTATCTTAATTTACTTTTCAGTTATAAATATGGGGAAATGCTGAAAAACATGCTGAAAGGTAGGGCTACTACAACTTCGTAAAATGTCAAAATTAAACTGACAAAATAAAAAACAATACATAAACTTTGACAAATGTTTGTAAAGCTAAACGATAGCCTTATGAAAAGTTCCCTTGCCATATATATGCAAATAAATGAAAAAAAAAAAAAAAAGACCAAATAGTTGCTGAAAGACATAGACAATGTTACTTTATGAATATACCATTAAAGAAAGAATATGTCAGGTGTGGAAAATGTTCCAAGTTCATTGTGAGGATTTCCATGTATATAATTTTCATTTAGTAGTGAGAGTTATTTGCATAGCATTTTGTGCACTATCTTAATAGTAGAACTCAGAACCAATTCGTCTCTTTCATTTTTTCCTCTATATTCTGCAGTGACTTTTAAAATGCAAATCCAATTAAGCTGCCTCTAAGTAGATATCCTATATTATACATACAAATGTTGAAGGCATTATATATAGCCACAATTTCAGTAAGTCTGAAATATTTATAAGAATAAAAAAATAATAGTGTAAAGAAACTTCTGCCTAATCATTTACATTATATTAAATAATTTTACCAAAGCCAAGAACAAACTTTTCTATATATGGACATCTTTTTTTTTTTTTCAAAATATGTTCAGATTTTTCTTAAAGGGAGGAAATGGCACATATGATTATACTTGGAGAGCAGTAGGATTGCTGAATATAGTTTCTGAGTATATACTTTCATAGTAAAAGTTACAATGTTAGATATTCATGTTACTTTATGCTAAGAAATGGTTCAAGTATTATAGAATATGTTCTTCTATTCTGTTTTTTTTATGTTTTTAATTTGGGAGTGAAGGCAAAGGAAACTATTTATAAATAGTACAAAGTTCATGTTTACTTATTTTTAAATAAAAAAATTTGATATGTCAAGAGGATCAATGTTGTGAAAAACTTAACTGCCTCCAAACCCAAGTATTTCATTTCATTAGCAAAAGGAAAAAAAGTTGTATAAACGTTAAGATGCTATAAGAAATTGTAAAATTGACTCTGTAAATAAAAACAGGAAGTGTGCAACTATGCAATAGTTTCTCATAATGTTACAGTCAACATAAAACAGAAGTTCGCTATCTAAACCTGCCTTAGTGTTTGTGGGAATTAAGGATGTACATAAATTCCAGCCCATACAATATTTGTGTAAGTATTTAAAAGACATGAATCAAATTTTGAAAGCATTAGATCACATATAATCTAATAACTTACATTAAAAAATACAACATACAACTTCATAACAATTACTTGGAAAGTCAGTTGGAAATCTGAATTCTTGAACTTCTTAAATTCCACGCTGGCATTGGCGACTTGAAAAGAGCAGGCCCCAGGCTTGTAGTCTGTCTCCATTCACTTCCCACCCTATTTCTGTCTTGCAGGATGAAGGGCTTCCTATATTCAAGAAGTTATCACAGCCTCTTTGTCAGCTTCCACTCAGTTACCCTAGTGGCCTGATGTTATACTCAACACCCCACTCTCAAGAGCACATAGTTGGGGAAGAGGATGAAACAGATCTTAAAAGGGCCACTTCCTTCCTTGTTGGACTAGACAAGGAGCCTCTCCAAGGGTAGCCTTAGCATGATTCTTCCCTATTATTAGCTTCAATGTGAGCTAGATTTGAAGAATTCCCTTTGCTTGTTTCTGGGGTACACAGAAGCCTTTGTATATGAAAATTCACTGATAAAATTGAAGACAATATATCATCACACCATCACTCACAATTTGAAACTGGAAAGAAGACACACCAAGTTTGTAGAATTGATAGTTACCTTTACATTTGTTCATTTACCAAGTGTGCCGTGTGAGTAAAAAGATAACATGCAGAATCTTTATTCTTAGGTAATTTCTCATTTCTGTCTGAACATGAGAAACAGATGTAAAAATGATAACTTACAGAAAAGATCTGGGCAACAAATACTATGGATTTTTACTGAGGAAAGTACCATGTTGAGATATGGTGATCATAGAAAGATTAATAGAGGATATAGAATTTAAATGTGGTCGTGAGGAATGATTTTGTGAGGAAGAGGAAGTAAGATGTTATAGATGATTAAAAAGCAAAGACAAATTTATGGTGAATGGCTATAAGCACATCCAAAATTTTATGGAATCTATGAGGTAGAGAATATAAATTGTTTCAGAATATTTGCAGATATGATTAGAAGTTTTAGTGGTCAGGTTAAATTAAGTAGGGTTTGGAATATTAGACTAAAGAGTTTGATCTTTATCCTATAAATAAGTGGAGTGATTTAAAATTATTGATTAATAAAAGATCACCTTAAATAAAAAATAGGTATTAGGTATATCTTAAGAGAAATCAAGGATACTATGAGTTTCATCCTTTACTTTTAAGTATAAGGGTTGTGGGTGTAAAGAAAATAGAAGTGGGTTTGAGAAACCATTTGCCAGTAATGTGAGCAAGCATTTGAGTATATGTGTAGCTATGGAAAAAAAAATGCAACAAGTCTGTATCTTCAACTTTTGAATCAAATTGACAATGATAATTCTAATACCAATAGAGGAAACCAGTTAATTTAACCTTTACCTACAGCTATAGGTAGAGTCATGTTTTAGGCTCTTGGTAATTTAAATAGTGTGTGTACGTGTGTGTGTTATACTTATGACAAAGCAAGAGATGAAAATAGAAACAAATTGAACATATGAAATGAACTAAGTATAGGGAATATCATTTAGATTTAGCATGCTGACATATCTATGCAGATAGAGATAATAAAAATTTGTTAAGAATTAGTATTATAAATTCTTCTAAGAATAGTAAAGTCTTTGAAAGACTAGTTAATCAAGCCAAGGAAGAAAGAGCATATCAAGCAATTTTGAGGGACAATGATAATTCAGAAGTAATTCAGACAATTAAGACAAAAGATAAAAACAGAAAAATTTAAAAAGTCTCATAAAGGTTGATGTCATAAAACCCATGATAGATGGACTAATTGATTTCAGAGATTACAAAAATAGTAATGTTAGAAAGAAACTGATTGTAAATCCCTCCCACTAAGTACTCTGCCAGAATCAGAAGAGCTTCCATTAGAATTTAATGAAAATCATTGTTTTTCTCTATAACAAAGATATTATTTATACTTGAAGTCAAATTTTAGGCCTTCAGGCACATAGGGAAGGTGTAAAATGGCAAATAAGTCTCAGAACAAAAATAGGGGTGAGGGCTACCTATTATCTTTAAAGGAATGAACACAATTATGCTGATAGGTAAGTCTTCATTTAATGTGAGTTTGAATTATACTGCATTTGAGGAAAAGATGATGACTGCTTTGAAAAGTATGCTTAAAAATCATTAAATGAATTTGTCAAAATACAAATTTTATGAGTAAGAGAAATTAATAGTAATTTTAAAACACACATTTTTCTTTCAAAATTTGAACCCAATGCTTTTTGGAAACTGTGTTTTGGAAGGATAGTTATACTAATCTGAGTTAAGTCTGAGGTGTTACTGCATGGCAGAATTCAGAAACCAAAAAATTTCTGCTATTTCTTTGATGGAAAGAAACAAAATTTATCTCTATGTGCAGTCAGTTAAGTTTGGCTTTCCTCAAAAAATAGATTTGCAAGTAGACAGGAAGGAATTGAGCATGGAAAGTCCCCCCCCCCAAAAAAAAAAAACAACCTTTTTTAATGAATGATAAATCATAGATACTTTGAAAAATGATGTAAATACATATTAAGTTTTTTCCCCATACATTATAATACCTTCTGTAGACCTTTGTTTTTCAGAAATAATGAAAGTCACAGTAAGTGATAAAATGCACACTTAATAAACAATTACTATAAGGCTGGTATAAAAATATCTTTATAATCATTGTCTCATTTGCTCTTCCAATATTAAAATGTATCATTATTCATATTTGTTACCATTATCAACATCTGATGTGTTCAAACTATTTAACTACAAAAAGGAAATTCTTCAATTTTATACAGGTAAGGATTTATATAACTAAGGGATTCAATACACCTTTTCTAGAAATTAAACTCTCAACCATTATGTTGTACTTCCTTCCTGATGTGCTATTGGTTTACAGAGATGCAAATATTGCAGAGGTTAAAGGAACTGCACAATTTGGAAGAAATAGGTTGACTATGTCCTGTTTTCCTGAAGAAATGTATCCCTTGAATGAAATATCAAGTCATATTTCAGACATTCTGCCACAGAAGACAGAAATAAGAGAATTCTTTACTTCTTAGCATACTACTAACAACAGATTTTAAAAAGAAAATTAATAGGGTATGTACCTGCACTTGAATTATAACAGTAGGGACTTAACAGAGAAAATAATTTGAAAGTTGTAGGGTAGGAGTATGAAATAGTAGACATAGCAAACCAAATATTTCATGACAGATGTACACATTCTGTAGTTAGTGAGGAAATGACCACAGAAGACCAACATATTAAAGTTATTGGCAAAAGATTTGGTTGTAGAGATGAAAGAAGGACATTTAATTTAGAGTTCTGGTGGAAAGGTTAATCTGATTAATGGGCTCACTGAAATTCAAAGATGGGTAAGAACCAAATGTAGAAAACTATGGGAAGGGAAAATCTATATGTACATGAGGGTGATTTTCTACTGATGGTCAGAGACCTAGTCCATAAAGTATTATGAATCCATCTGCTAAGAATAAAGGCAGTGGAATAATTTTTGGTTTAATGTGATCAGGCAAAGCCTGAACTATGGAAGTAACAAGCCCTACTGATTCATGTATTCTCTCATTCATATATAGTCTTATCAAATAATTGAGCTTGTAGTACACTTCTTAAAGTATATTCTTATGATGAACAAGATATAAATTTCCAAATTTCAAATTTATTCTAGTTATTTTTCTTCCTATAGTATTCCATCTCTATTTTGATTCCCCTTTGCTCTCTCTCACAATCCAATTACACTAATGTGGTTGTTGTAGGTCTTTAATTATTTAGGTACTTTCTAAAATTATGTAAAATTAGATAAAGGTTTGCAGATTGTATATATCGCATATGATTGTGACTTTCTTCTTTCAACACTATATTATAAATCTACCCATGTTTTGTGTGTATTCCCACCTTATTGCTTTTTAGACAGCAAGCTATTCTATCTTTTGAAGTTACTATATACATGCTATATATGTGCATCTATAGTATCTAAATCATGCTATATATACATTTGTGTATAGTATAACATGTATATATATATATTTTTTTCATGCGATGAATTTTTTGCTTCCTTCCAATTTTCTACAACGAGGAAACTTTAGTGGACATCATTATGTCTTCTCACCAAAGCAGAAACTTGTCAAATAGATGAGAAGTAGAAGTATGATTCCATTGGGTTATGCCTCTTTTCACTGATAGCCCCATACTGTTGTCTAGGATAGCTGCACCAGTCTATATTTCCATTAGCAATCCATGTGTGTTCTAGTTTCCCCAACTTTTCTTTCATAATTACTACTAGCTAAGCTTCATTTTCTCTCTAATGTACCCCTCAGAATTATCCCTACTGTTATATACATCATATGTTTAAATATATAATATATTTAATCATATATTTAATTCTTTTAACAAATGTGGCTTTCAAATTCAATATATATTTTTGAGTTTCTTTTTCAGGTTTCAAAAATACTCCTTGGTGTCTTTAAGAATATTTGTATATGTATTTGTATATGTATTTTAAATTACTGCTATTTTCAGTGCATTTATTGGTTATATTAGCTGTATGCTGACTTTTACTTAGGTTGGTTGAATTCCTCTGAGCTTTATTATGCTAAAGAAGAATAGGAAACATGGCAAGAGGCAGTAAAACTAGGCGTAAGCTGACCCCTTCTTAGTGAGTTTAGAGGTGAGGGATGCTAAAGGAATAATAGTTGGAATCTGTAAGTTGTTGTTTGCCTTCCTACCCCATAAACATTTCATTTTAAAATTTGATACATAATAGCATCCTAGGTTTTCAGTTTTTTAGTGTTTACAATGGCAAGTTTAAAAGAGAAGTTCAGATGTTTTTTTTCTCCACTTGTCATTCCTTTCTCATTTTCCAAGCTAGACTGGTAACAGTCTGCCTTACAGACTCCAAAGTGATTTTGAAGGAGTCTTCAATGGTGTCTTTGTAAACCCACTACCACTTAAAAAAGAAGTTCCATTTGGGAGCAATTTATTTCTTTTGTTTTCTATTATAGTCTCACTGCTTTGAAATATACTCTGCAATTATGGGTTCTCTAAATTTTGAATGAGCAGGGAAAACAATGAATATAAGGAAAAGAAAAGATGAAACTAAAAACCTCTTCTTCAGTCTGTTTTGGTATCTGTACAGCTCACCTTTTTGCTGTTCTTTCTAATCCACTCACATACTTCACCATAGTCCATAATTCCAAGGAACTCTTATAGCTTTCAATATTGTGTATCAACTTTTCTCTTATTTCTGTGATACTTTTAGCCCTGTATTTATGTGCGGACACTTATGTTAGCTTTTCATCTTATCAAATAAATCTTAGCTTAGTTTATTTTAGAATTTCATGATATCTAAATCTCTTACATCTATTTTCATTTTCAGCTATTCCTACTTACAAAAATTCATTTGAATAATTTTACAATTCAAGATTCGAATTAATTTTTGATTAATGCAGGGTTTGTATTTTTATCTTATAGAATGGATCTATGATAAATAGTCTCCTTACCCCATTTCCCTGAAATATCACACAGGTAGTGATAAAGCATCACTGATTTATAGTTTCTAGAATCTAAATGCTGATGTGCCAAATGGAATTTGTCAATTACTTTACTATGAGAAAAACAAATATGAAAGTTATGAAGTGAAATAAGTGTCACAAAAAAGATTCCTTGACAATAAAAAAGTGGAAGCAATATGAAAATATTTATATGAATAAATATGAAAGAGAATATGAAAATATAGTCTCTGACCCTTAATCATTAAATAATTTGGGGGAGCATACTTCTTTCAAGGCTGTTTTTATAAAGGTAAAATGGGGACAAAAACAGCTTCTCAGTCTTAAAGCATTTTTGGGAGCATAAAAGACAATGGATGTTTCTGATGGTATTTTTTAAAAGCAGAAAGATATCATAATTATACTGTATGATGAGTGTTTACTTATTTTGTACCCATTTATCAGTTGTAAATCTGTTTGTTTTTAAATTTTAATATTACTTAGTGGTGGTAAATTGACATTTTTATATAAATACCTCCTGCCAAAAATAAGCTTGTAGGTCATCAATTAGTATCATATGCTCAGTTTCTAAACTTCAAAAAATTATATTGTGAATTTTTTGTAGAGAAATAGTTACATTTTAATTTACATTTTGTGCAAGTTATAATTATTTGGATATAATTCTTAAACTCTACTGTTTGCAGTTGTACTGTTGACACTATTTTCATTTATTCAAATTTAGTAACTTCTCACACCAAAATGAACTATTATCCAAGTAAGTAAAAGACTCAGTTTAGGAAACTCTGGTTTTCTAGACCTAAGCGATACCATTATTATCCTCCTAATGTCTTGGGTAACTTATTCTAAATAACCCAGAAAAAATACTGTGTCAATTACTTTGCTAGTTGCTATTTGATTCTACAGTTTATGTTGTATTCTTTAAATCTCAGGGAGAAAAATAAGCAAGGAAAAATAAAGCAAAAGCAAATTGTACTCAAGTCACATAGACATCTAAAGACTTTGATTTATGTGACATCTTCTATTTGGTAGAGGATATGGAGAAAAAAAGGGATATTGAATTTCTGACAACATACGTGCTTAGTGCTTTTGTCTACCAATGAGGTGAGCTCATATTTATTTTTTCCCTGTTTTTCATTGAAACCAGCATATTACAAGCTTATCATACAAACAATTGTTACATACATATGTACATATATATATATATATAAATATTTGTTGCTTATGTCCCATTAGTCTTTCTTCTGAGGTTACAGCTCTACATGGAGCCATTTTAACCTACTCATGTCTTTGACGGTAGGAACATCTTGACTTCAATTCTGATGTGTTGGTAGAATAAAAACACATTAAGTTAAAAATTCTGAAGAATATTAAAAATAACATAGGCATATATCCTGCTTAATTTTGTTTGGTATTATGTTCCAGTGTGACTATATTAAGAACGTTTCACTCTGTTCAGTCTGCTACTGTAACAACTGCAGCTACCAAGGAAAAATAGCAAAAAACTCTTTTACACCTTGAGTTGTTGTGCATTTCTTTTCTATTTATCTGTATAATGAGATAATATCACCACTGCTGTCATCCCTAGATTTGAATGTAGATAAAAAAGAAAACATAAGTTAGCATTGTTTTTCAGGCCATTTCATTCTGTAAGATCAGCAACAGGAAGATATAGAAAGCAGGCTACTGAGCACCAAAGGCAAGATGAACATAGGTCTCTGTTTATATGCTGTGTCCTTTTCAGCATAACCTCTACCAATAAAATCTGAAGTATTTACACAGATCATTATGTAGAGTCACAGATATTATCAGTTCTGTGTCTACCTTAATACCATCAAGGTCATTGATGGAATAAACAATAGGGAAAAGCCCCAAAGGGGCATTGCTAGAGAAGGTGACATTTTTGACAGTTACAGTTATATCAATCCTCTAATAACAATGCAGTGCTAGGGAAGAATACAAAATTGCACTTAAATTTAGAATACTAAAGGGGGAATGTGTATGTTACTGCAAGAAAACTTTCTTTTATTTGTACCCTGTTGATTTCAGTTGGCTCTAGATCTATACTGTAAACAAGCTAACAACAGTCCAGGAGGATTTGCTATTTTCTTCTTTTACTCAGGACTGGAATTTGCTTACTGCAGTTTGGGATGTTGAGGCCATGACATGTGAACTCATGGTGAAAAGTCACAAAAGACAGGGAATTTAAGAGTGTGAGGGCACAGTGAACTTACTGGCCTGCCTGACCTCTGTTGCAAATATTACTCACAGTATCAGTTGCATTTAAAATGCTGACAGAAAGACTATAAGAGGTCAGCAAAGGGTGAATCTGTATGAGCATCTTGGGACTCAACCTTTGAGAATTACGCTAAGCTATTAGCTATATAGTGGCTACAATTGAAATGCAACTGTTCATTTATTTCCCTTTATGCTTTTAGACATGTGCCTGAATCAATAGGGAATAAGTCCTCTTTTGTGTGGGAAAAAAATAACTGTAAGTCTCAGAAGTCAAACCCTGGGATGTTTTAATAAACAATTGACTTTGAATAAAAATTATTTGAAAATAAATTATGTTCCTTGCCCTCTTAAACTCAATATAGGAGGGAAAATGCAGGTTCTTATTTAACACATTTTATTGTATTTTCTTATATAAAAATAATTTTGGAGTCCATGTCCATTTCTATAATGAAAGGGACTATGTGACTATAATAAAGTTTTCCATGTATTCTTTTCATTTAGGACAATACCCACTTCTGATTTGCCAGTTAAAATTTATCTAGAATTTTTAAAATATTTTTTAAGTAATATGTATATACTTCACATGTTTGTATTCCCTGGGGTTCAACCACTGCCTCTTCTCCCTGACCCCTCCCACCCATTCCCTCACCCCCAGTTATAGAACTTTTTTAAATTGAAATAATATTGATTTACAACATTCTTTCAGGGCCATAGGTTCACACCTTCTCAGATCCATATTGAGACACTACACCTACCACCAAAGCACCATGGACCATTTTGCTCCCATTCCACTTTGTTTTCTCCCCTTATTCCCATCTGGTAGCCTCAATCCCATAGTCAGCAGATTTCTAGGGTTTATTATTACTTTTGCTTGGTTTGACCCTTTGCTTTGTTTATCTGGATTTTACATATAAGGAACCCAACTGGTATTTGCCTTTTACCTTCTGACTTACTTTGCTTATGATAAATCTCTTCAGTTCTGTCTATATTGTCTAAAATGGCCAAAGTTCATCTTTTAAACAGCTTAGTAGTATTCATTCATCTATCTATCTATCTATCTATCTATCTATCTATCTATCTATCTATCTATCTATCTATCTATCTCATACATTTTTAAAAATAAATTCATCTGTCCTTGTACATTGAGGTTCTTTCTCTAATTTGTCTATTATAAATATTGCTGCATTTGAAAACATTTTTAACAGGAACTGACCCAGGGTTGTAGGGACTGAAGCTTATAACATATGGGGGTCCCTCTTCAGAAAAAGGACTAAAAGTCCCCAGCAGATGAGAGGATATGTCTAAAAGTAATTGCTTGCAATTTTGGAAGCAATTAAACATATCACAAAATATTCAGACTTCTTTTCTAATGTTAGATACCAATGTGAACTAAGGTTAATCATTTTGTCTGAATAAATCGTAGTTTTCATTAAAATAGATATATATGTGACATAATTTCTAAATTCTTCTAGATTTCACAGAATTGAGCTCAAGACAATAAACAACTGTCTAAAGCTGTTTGCAGCTGCTGATGGTATAAACATATATACACACAAATACGTACACACATACATATATATATAAACATATTCATAGTACATCAGACTTCTTAAGATATTTAGGTATATGCTTGATAAATGAAAGCCTATAGGAACAGCAAAGTGAAAAAACTTTCAAATTATTTCATGTCCATCTACATGCCTGTTACTAGATTTTATGTATTTGGTATTTTTTAATCTGACTTTTAAATTCCTCCTTTGGATCTGAGAAACTTAACAAAATGTTTTACTTATCTTCTCTTAATTCTTATTATGTCCAATTTATTTGCAGGAACTTTGAGGGCATCAATATAAAAGCCACAGATTATAATAATAAGAATGGGCAAACGACTTTGCTTCCCATATATCAATTTCACACACATTTTGTTTGCTTTATTTAGAATTGGCAGACTAAATACAAGGATGATTTACTGCAAATTTTAAATTATATACAAGTTTAACAAACTTGGTATTATAAGGTATTTTATATAAGGAAAAGTAACATTTACATATGGTTTTATTTTAAATCTTAATTGAGGTATTTCCTTATGATTATCTCCTATCATTGTTGAAAAGCAATGAAAATTATTCATTCTCTAATAGTTCATTTAAATAAGTGATAGAATTTCACCAAATGAATGATACTCTGTGTTAATTGCCATGCATACTGGAAATAGAACATTAAAACTTTTCATGAAAACCTTACAACACTCCCTTTATTCTATATACTCCCAATTATATCATCAAAAATAACAATTTTTCTGATTTATACATTTTAGATTTAATTCATCTGGTTATAGATATACTTGTGCATATACATGTGTGCATTTAACTCTTTCAGATCATTTTAAACTTATAAAAAGTTGCACAAATAGACAAAAATTATCACAAAATGATAGTTTATTATGTGTTCATATACTATATTTTAATTTAGCTAATGGAAGCATTATTAGTAAACAGTCTATGGTGCCTTACAGTATGAATTAGAATAAATTGATATAGGGAATAACATACAGCTGAAATAAGAAGACAAAAATCAGAAAGGTGATATGATTTATGAAAGGAATTGGGGTGAATAAAGTCTCATTGTTTGCCAGCGGTTGAGTACTGAGGAAAATCAGAAAGAAATGCAAGCTAATTGTCACGTTTCAAGTCAGGTGATTAAAATAAGCATTAAGACATGGGAAAATTGTAGAAGCATAGAAAAAGAATAAAACGATGCCACTATGCCACACCATACATACAAAAATTAACTAAAACTTAATTGTGAATTTGCAAGCAAGTCCTGCAGTCATAAAATGCATAGACAAAAACACAGACATTACACCCTATCTTAGATATATCTTGGAGACTCACCATTTGTTGCTTCACTCCAGAGTAATCTGAAAGTTTACCAGATAGGTGCTGATCCAGAGGGACTCATGACCTGGGGTAAAACTGCAGCACCTTTTGGACATTGAAGATCAATACATATTATACTAGAAAGGTCACTGAGGAGATCCATACTTCATTAAAAAGAGGTGTGTGGAGTAAAACATCTGGAGGCTATGATATGGGGCTGGGAGACTGATACACCGATAGCATTATATGGAATGAATATTAAGTTAATGAAGAAACAGAAGAAATTAAAATAATATCTGGCAACAAATGAAAATAAACATGAGTTAACTGGAATCTATGGGACAACAAAGGCAGTACTAAGCAGGAACTACAAGCAATTCAGGTCCACAATGAGAAACGAGAAATTTCTCAAATAATCTAAACTTATATAATAAAGAACTAGGAAAGAAGAACAAATAAAGCCACTTGAAAGGAAGAAAATAATAAAAATTGTAGCATAGATATAATAAAAATCAATAAGAAACTCTAAAAAGATAAATGAAAAATATCACTAGTTTTTTGAAAAAAATTATCAAAATAGAACTATATCTTGTTTTCTTAAAAATCTTATTGTGGTGTTCACTGCATGCTTCATTCTATATTTCTGGCTCATTTAATTTCCTGTACCTAATAAAATTTATCTGTTATTCCAATTGATTTTTAACTTCTGTTTCTAGAATGGCAGTTATCTGTACCTGATAAACTTTTCTAAATTTTTTTTCTGAATAACTGATAAAACATTTGTCATGTCTATAGAAATGACTTGGGAAGCTAATAACTTAAACATGGTCTAAAACTGATATGGGTTACTGTGTAAATCTACATTTTATGTCATAGTGTATATTATGACACATATTTCTTAAGATTTGCTTAATTCAAATCTATGATTAAACGGTGAACACATTTATAGAGGAACTGCTGTTAGGGGTATATTTTTAGAAGAAATACTTTGATAGCTCTCGAAAATAAATGTTATGTATAATACACTGAGTTCAGACTTTCCATTATAAATATAGTATTTTATATCACTTCAAAATTCTTTGACAGTGAGCATCTTTATTTAACACAGGATTAAAAATCAAGTGGTGAAAACTTAGTTTATCTCTAAATCTGCTTAATACTTTTCTAGTTATTCTCTTGCAATCCTCTAGTCTCCATGTTTTGAGATCTTTAGGAATTGAGGATAAGATGCAGGTCTGCTAGCCAAATCTTTCCTTTACCTGTTAAAGACTGACTTGTGTCTTTCTCAAAATATCATAAGTTGAAGCCTTAATTCCCAATGTGACTATAGTTGGAAATAAGACCTTTAAAGAGATAATTATGATTAAATAAGGTCATAGGCAAAGAGCCCAAATCAAAGACTTTTTTTTATAAGAGAAAGAGGTAACAGGTGCAAGTAGGTACGTAGGTAGGTAGGTAGATAGATAGATTATAGATAGATATATAAATAGATAGCTAATTTTATAAGAGTAAAAGTTTCATAATAGTACCAATTCACTTTGCTGTAAACTAGTTTTATGATGCCATTAAGAGTATTGTTTGCTTTTAAAACTACACTAATGATTCTGATAAACAATTTACTGAAATACACAAAGTGATTATCTGTATGAAAAAAAATCCCAGTTGGAAAGAACAGTTAATATTGGGATTTGTCACTAAGGATTTTTATCTTGAATATATCCCTATACTTACCTCCCTAACCAGTTGAGAAGCTGTACTATTCTTAAACATTGTCATGGGAAAGCAAGTCTTTACTATCTTTGGTATTAGATAGACTGCTATTTACATTCAGATTCTCTATGTATAAACTAAAATATTTAGCCATAATTTAAAAGTTATGTCCAGTTCACTTTTCACTCCCTTTTTTGGTCCTCTGCATATTTTGTAGAGTTGCTATATTATTTGCCTTTTTTCTCACCCTTTCTGTAACAAAGAGGTCATAGATGTAGTATCTTATCCAAAGATTTTGTTTAAAATGTGAAAATGTCACACACTGTTGTCAGCCTAAAATCATATTTTTCAATATGAGAGTCATTTTCACATGAGTCAAATCACATGACAGTCAATTTTATTCTCTGATTATGCTTACATATGTAATGAATTTGATCTGTCGGAGAATTCCTCTTTCTTTCCTACTTAATTCAGTTTTCTGCTTAATTTTTGCATTCTAATTTTTGCTTTTTTCTTTCTGAGTAATGATTTCTTCTTATTGAGTAATTTTTGCATTCTTATTTTTACTGTCTTCTTATTGAATAGTGATTACATCTTAGTTTGAGGAATATGAACTTTACTTTCTAAGGAAAAGTAACATAAATGATCTCTTTAGCCTTTTAAACATTTGCAGTAGGGAAAAATATATGTAAACCATTCAGTTCTATTTCCTGGAGCAAATGTTAGGGATTTGTATGTATATCTATCTATCTATATATCTGTATATATATATATAATTATATATGTAATGTATAGGCTTTATAAACTAATATCTTTCCAAGTGAATGTGAAGTTATATGTTGCTCTAAAATATAAGTTTACATGCTATTCTCTTAAAATCTAGTTATGTATCCTAATTTTTTCCTGATAACCACATTACTGTAGAATTATATATATATATAGCTATATATATAGCTATACATATATATTGCAATGAAGAAAGAACATTTGACTCTGCAACTAACTTATCATGTGCACTTGACTGCATTGATAGTCTTTATAGATACAAGTTTCTGTATCAATAAAATAAAGGTATTTGATTTTACATAGCCTCTAAATTGTCTCTTTCCTCTGATATTATCTGAAGAGCTGATTTATTCTCCCAGTATTCTGTATTAGAACGGCAGCAAGTGAAAACTGTAAAGCTTCACCATGAAGATAGTCATATGTTATTATGCAATGTCTTAATGTATAGAATTTCCTTTTCTGTTCTGGGGATAAAGTTTGTGTTTCAATTTGAGTAAATACAAAACTGTCATTTCAATAAAAAATAATATGTGTGAATCATGGTAATCAATATGATTACTTTTTTGGGAAGATACAGGACATATCACATAGTTTCTTGCTTTAGGAATCTTATTACTTTATAAGTAAAATAAAATATGTATACATATATGTATGTGTGTGTATATATATATATATATATATATATATATATATATATATTAAACTTTCAATACATGTCCTAAATGACAGATGGGAAGAAATCTAACAAATCAAGTGTCCAAGCAAATGCTAACATAAAATGATGACAAGGCCTAGATCTCAGGTGATGATAGGAATAAATGAATTGAACAGTTTATATGTGAATTGAATTGAATAGCAATCAAATGAGTTAAATAAATTTGGAAAGACCTATGAAGTAAATAAACCAGAAGCCCTGGTATCTTTCAATTTTTGAAAACATTTTACATTTGAATCTGTCTCCTAAGTAATGTGTGGTTAATCTAGCCTTTAAAATAGTTACAATAAAACTTTCATTAATATCTTGGATTTTGTCAATCACAGAAGACAACAATAGAATATGTTCAGTGAACAAATGTCTACATAATTTTGGAAACAAGAAACAAGAGATTATCTGAGCTGTTAGAAACAAAGGATTTCTTTTTCTTTCTTCTTTCTTACCTCCATTAAGGCTGTCTTTTCTCTTTTTAAGCTGTAAGAGATATCCTGAATGCTAATGTGACAAAATCAGATGCAATCCCCAAATACCTTATTTGCTTAATGATAAATACCTAGTCCTTACCTTTAAGGAGATTTAGACAATTCAGTTTGTCCTGTAGCCTTGGGGTAGTCAGGAAAGTTAGGCACAGTATTTTAATGCTCATTCCTCCTCTTTTGCTGTTAGCTATCATTAATCCCTAATGCCTGGAACGGCATAAATTTCTTCTACAAAGGAAGCCCACAGGTCGTTTTTATTTGGAGGACTTTTTTTATATGCGCCACAATATATTCCGTTATGTATTACCTCGTCTGAATGCAAAACTGTTTTATATGCAGATTTAAGGTAATGAGCACTCAAGTTTAAAAAATGGCTCTGGTATCCTGTAGCTTCTCAATAATAATATACTCTTACATTCCAACAGAGAAGGATGGATTATGGGTTTTTCAATTTGCATCAGGCATATTAATTGCAGAGTAGGGCTTCCACATAAAATATCAATGTACTGGAACAAACTGTTAATGTACCAGAATATGAACACTTACATTCATTTCTGGAACTTTAAGAGGAATCATCTTTTTTCCTTTTCTTACATTCCTTTTTTTTTTTTTTTCCTCTTGGCTTTTGTACCTCTGGAGATAGTACAGTTTTTTAGTCAGTTAATGAGAAATATGTAACCTCTATTTCTCCAAAAATCCCTAATTAGATTAAGTGTGATAGGGCTTTTCTAGTCATTCTGCTGGGGAACAATACAACAAGCCATTAGGGAAAAGAGAATAATTTAGAGGATCTGGAGGAAACTTATTTTAGAGTTGCTTTTAAAAAACATGACATGGAAGATCAACTTTATGTTGTAGTTGGAGGCAGAGAAGCACATTCAACTTTTATTTGCATTATATTTCTCAACTGTGAAGAGAATACCTAAACTACTAAAAATGTAATTGGAAGTTTTATATGTAATTTTCAACTGAGGTTTTGCACTGTAACTTTGGATGTAGAGAACTGTGTATTATGGTACTCTATTTTCATGGGAGCAATAGAATTATATATTCTCTTATACACATAAGTTGTGAGTATCCATTTTAAAAAAATCTTAATAGGCAAATGAAATTCTTGTGTTTTATCTTTTCTTAAAAGTTTTGATAGCCAACATAAATTACAAATACAGTTTGGTCAGATAGGAACATGGACTTGAATATTTAAAAAATATGTTCTCCATTTTTTGTAATGTGGATGTCTTTCTATTTGACAAGATAAAGCAGTAGGAAGACATAAAGGTTGAGATTTGAAGATGCAGACTATATTTTTTTCCTACTGAAGTATGTATATATATGCAAATTGTAAGTAATTGATGAATATTTGTTGAATAAAATTCTCATCTATTGTATCCGAAATTGTCACTTCTTTCACACTGATATTTTATTTCACATTCTTTTTGAAACTTAATGAAATTTGTGATGTCATTATTCCAAAAAAATAATAAAATGGGTACCCACTTTTCAAAACCATTCTGAGAAAGATAGTATTTGAGTTTGCATGCCACAGCTTCTAGCAGTGAATTACCTCACTAGAAAAGAGAAGAAATACCACCCACATAATCCAACAGGAGACTTTATTCATTTTTGTCTGGAGCAATCTGTGCAATGTTACAAACTGAAATGAGTTTCCTTTTCAATCTTCAGGTGTGAATGCCCTGCTTTCTCTATCAATGCAAATTTCTTCTTTAACCTCTCTTTCTTAAAAATCTGTTTGTATGTTTTATTTTACAATGATAGCTTTGATCTCATACTGCTATTATAAGGCTGTGTGTTACAGGGTAAAAAATGAAGACAAAATGGACTTTTCTCAGTATTAAAACACAACCTAATCTGCGGTAAAAATAATGTTGATACTGTTTTAAAGAAATAGCCCTGAGCCACATGAATGTTCTTTTGTTATATAGCATGCTGACTACAAAACAGGCATAGATACATGCTCCAGGAAGACAACAGGCAAATCACTAGCAATATAAATGCTGTTTGTATTTGTTGGTTACTAACATTTTGAGAAATGCTGAAAATATGTTATTCTCATATTGTGTTACTTATAGTGGGTGTATTTTAAATGTAAGGAATTTGATTTCTAGTAAGCAGGTCAAAAGGTGTGAGGGTTATTTTTCTTAATGGCAATTCTTTCAAATGAACACTTTTTACTGCAGACTGTTCTTTGTCCTTATTTGACATGTTATATAACAAGATGCTGCCTGTTTTGTGTGCCTTTTTATATTGTCTAGATAGCTGGAATATAGGTTCATGTACCTCATTTGAAAAATTTTTCCCTTTAATTCTACCAGTTGAAAGATGATACATGTGTGCAAAATTTAATTTTCTTGGCAAATATCACTTAACAAAAGTATAATGTTTATAAAGAATAATACAATTTTAATTTAATGCATACCGTGATTTAAGTTTTTATAAATCTGCTTTAAGCTATTTAATAAAAATTCATTTGACATCGTGAAAGCTACTTTTAGAGGTAGTGATTAAATGTATCTGACCTTCCTTCCAATGTGTCTACCATCCATGTCCTCAGATAAAAATAAAACAAAAATCAATCTTAGGTTTGAAGTAATGTTAACTGAATTCAGGAAACTTACAATTGTCCTTTACTTCCTTTGAAGCATCACTTGACAACCCAAGTACAGTTCCAACAAAACTGATGATTTTTAGTTTTGAATTTTATTTTTTAATTCTTGTGGGGAGGGAGATTTAATCTCACCAACTTTGTTGGTAAATTACATTGATGAATGCACTCTGACAGGAAGCTTTACTGAAATGAAAAGGACTCATGTGTAAGGGTAGAAATAACTATTCTAAGAGCTTTTTCATGGTGCTTGTTGCCAAGGAAACCACTGCTTTGTCTGTACGTGTTTAGAATGGTTGCCTCATTAGAACTCAGACTCTTCAACAGTCACTTTGTGATACTGATGAAATGAAAGGGATGAACTTATTTTAGTTGATTAACTCCAAATTAAGAAAAATAGCATATTTGAAAGATGATTTTTAATAGCTAAACATATAAAGTGATGGGGAAACTAAAGCTAAAATTGATTAGGCCTTTTTGACACTTGTGTGACAGGAAGAAGTTTTTCCTTTCCTTCACCTATTTACACATTAATGGAAGAATAAGCAATGTGTGTATTATATATTAACACCAGCAAATTAATGTTGGATAGGAGAGATCCTGATATTTGCACAAATATGCACATATTTCTCTTATTATCAGTTCATTTTACTTCTGCACTGATTACCTTATGCTATAGCTTTAATATTATCAGAGCTGACTGAATTCATTAATTCAGGGACATAAAAGATATTGAACCTGTATCAGAAATTTACATCCAAATACTTTCCATGTTTCTTTAAAGAACAAAGCAGTGGCATGCTCTGAAATTATATGAACCAATATTATTAACAATAAAAGGCAATATACCTTCTTTTAAAACTGCTCTAGACTTAAAATATTAAAAATAGCAAGTGAGTGTGAAAATGTCTATTCAAGATGCACATATGAATTCACTATGTAATGCTACTTACTGTTTTTTTTTTTTACAGAACCAATCCCTTTTGACAATTCATTGAAATTTAAAATTTATATTCTTGACTCTTCACAAAGAGATGAAACAAGACTTTAAAGCTGTTTTCTTTCAAAAACAAAAGCTCTGTAAATTTCTTGTTCTCTCATTCTAAGTATATTCTAAATAAGTATATGTAGTTATCTTAAAGGAGAGACACATATACACAATCCAAAGAAAAAATTTAATTTCAGAGTCCTTTTAAATCACATCTTCAAACAAGTTACTATTAAGCAAGTTAACAATATTGACTACTATTTTTTTAACTGTAGTAGTATTTCATTATTTCAGGAACAGATATGTTGAAAAAAATGAAGACTTTACAAGCACAGATTTTATTTTTATTAGCAAAAATTTGGTATTACCAAACGGCCATGAGACATTCAAAAGATGTTGTTAGAGATTCTTTCACAAAGTAGAATGCACAAGACTTGAGTGTGGAATGAAAGGAAGGTAAGGATGAATTCAGGGTTTATCATTACTCTGAAGACTGGATAGTCAAAGTTAATACCTGTACAGTCATTCATTGAGATTATTAGTAAAGAAATAGTTCTCAATCTTGGCAACACATGAGCAGCATCATTTGTGGAGCTTTTAAAAATACTAATGCCTAATTTCCAAGCTCAAAAATTATAATTCAATTGAATAAACATTGGATACAGAGTGATGTATAAAAATTGTTCCCTTGGTAATTCTAATGTGAAGTCAGATTTGAAAAAGATGGATACTGAAACTCATTATGGTGCTTCTTAGTCCTGTCAGACAGTAGAGGTGTCTGAAACATATTGAAAACCTTAATATCCATATGGTGTTTCAGGTTAATTAAATAGAAATCTTTAGCCTGGCACAGTGGCTTGTGCCTGTAAGCTTCAGCCTATGAAGTGACTGGGGCTAGGGATCGCGGTTCAAGTCCCACTTGAGGCAACACAATGCGACCTAGTCCCAAAAAATAGTTAGGTGGCACATGCCTGTAATCCCAGCTACTTGGGAAGCTGAGGCTGGGGATTGCTTGAGTCTGTGGTACCCCGGGCAACTTGAGCCTGTAGTTTCAAGGGCAAAATTAGTGAGTCCTAGTCTCAAAAAAAAAAAAAAAAAAGAAAACTTTGAAAGTAGGTCCCAGAATTTTAAATGTCCTTAGGAAATTCCAATGGGATTTAGGACTGAAAATTATGACTTTAAACTTAAGAGTAGTTTGGGTGAAGGGGCTGGTAATAGAAGCAGTGAATATGAGTTAGATTTCTGACATTGAACTTGAACATGAATCTGTAGGTATTGATGATTGATCTTAATAAAAGATTGGATTACAGTTGTACTTATAAAAGACTATACAGGCAAAGAGTTTTATACTTGTATAAAAAAGGAAGATTTAAAAAAGGGCAAAAACAAAACCAATAACAGATCTTGGGAAATATTGGTCAAGAACTAGAACTAAAAACAACAAAACAAAGAAAGTGATTTAGAAAGCTGAACCATCATGATCCCAGTCTTTTCTCTATTATTCCTTCTCCTCTACCTCTTTTTCCTTTGATTTCTCTCTCCCTTCCTCTCTCTCACCTCTCTTTCTCTTTTATCTCCCTTCATTTCTCTCCTTCTCTTCCTCACCCTTTATTGTTATCACTGAACATTCATTATTTCTTCATACTCCCTAAACCTTTTTAAATCATGAATAATAACTAAGTTGATAAGTATAACAGTAAATTTTGTGACTTAAAATTGTTTTACTCCACACTTCATATTACAAAATGATTATCTTCATTATAGTGTCCATGATCATTCTTGAACATTAATTCATCCAAAGGTATTTTACATTTGAAGCCTCAATCATCTTCTATTTAAATGATGGTCTACTTTAAGCAAATTCATACAGCTAACCTCAAAGTTTCAATTTCTTGCCCTTATGTTATATTTTACCTGGTAGGTATTGAATTTCTTTGTTCTCCTTTACTTATCAGAATGATATTAAAGGATATTAAAATCATATATTTAGGTACATGATGACACTTTAAATTTCACCTGCTCAATATGAACTACTTGAAAATAATCTCGGTCAGTTACCTTTCCCATTCCCCAAATAGCTTATTCAAAATTTTACTTTTTTTTACTTCAAAATTCAAATTTTTTTGATATTAATGCCACTACTACTACAGAAAGTAATTATAAATTTAGAAAAAATGTGACTATCAAACAACTTCCATCAACTTCCTGCCCAAGTCTTATGTAACAAATGAACAAAGAAAATAGATTTATAATTCTGTTTGCTATCACATATCTTTTCAGTCACAGCAAATGAGTTGTTCACCATTTTCCATGGATGATATTGAACTCTATATTTCTATTCCTCTCATAACCTGATCCTAATTTCAAGTATTTTCAGACACAGGTGACACATAATTTCTACTGTCAAGTCTTCTATTTTTCTCATCTTCCATTTGCACTCAAGCCATCCAAACAGCTTTACCAACTTTACTACATATTAGAATCATATGAGAAATACAAATAAGGTAATGATACCAAATCCTCTAATACAGTTGGTTTAGAGTATTCACAGACATTGATATTTTCTTTTTTAATACACAGGTGATTCTTATAGTCAAGTCTGAAAAACACTTACTCATTCCCCATACTTTCATACTAACAAGTTTCTACATCTACACACCTTTTATATCCTCTTAAAAAGAACCAAATTCTCCTTGAATTCAAGTTCATTTAATTATTTTCAGTTTCCAAATTAACTTTTCATATTGAATCTTTGTCAAAATTGATCACTCTACTTTTCTTTAAATGCCTTTGCTTACTATGTTCTGCGTGTGTAAGTGCAGGTGTATGTGGATGTGTACATGAAGAGAGAGGCAGAGAATATAAGCTATACTCAATATTTCTCTTTATAGTAGACTGTAAAGTAGTAACTAAAAAATTAAGTCAAAGTCATGTGAGGGATTAGAAGGATGAGAAAAAAATGTCATGTTTTAGAAAACCAGGAAATATAATTTTAACAAAAATGGAAGGTCAATAATTTGAAAAATTATTCCTAGAAGAGAGAATAGACTAAATTTATTATAATGACAGTAAGCCTAATAACATATTTGCTAATTTGTTACTTTTCAAATTTGAAGCATAGAATACCTGTGTGAATATTATTTTCCTCACATCTTTAAAATGTAAAAAAGGGGAGCAATTAATTTCCAGATTTTCAACGACATATTGTTTCTTATTAAAATTTCAGGTTTTGAATAGAAAGGTGATGCATGAATGAGATAAAGAATAAAATAGTACAAAATAATATGCATATAAAATGAAGGTTTTCTCTAACTGTACTTACCACATTTCTTCTCATTTTTACTGTTGTTTACTTGTATGAATTTCTTACATTTTTGAGTGCATGTACAGTTTATATGAATATGATCTTTCTTAACATTCCTGGAGAAAAGGAAAGTGAACACAGCTCTCTCTTCCTGCATTTATCCACATTTGGGGATTATCTCAATAGATCTATAGATTTTATTTCATGTCCCCTTCTTTTCTTTAAATTATGTAATATTTCACTTCATAGTATGCCAAAATTTATTTAGCTAGTTCTTTATTAATGGCTACTTAGGATCATATAATTTCTGTTAAGTCTCTGTAAAATGTACTGAATTTTATAATTAACAGAAAGCTTTCATATTCAAACTAGAAATAAAGGAAAAATTGTACTTTTCCTGCTGTGCTCACAAGCTTAACACTAAACAGCATCTGAATAGATGAACATATAGCTAGGTTTTTAGTATCCTGAACCCAAATTCAAAAAGTTCAGAATTTTTGAAACTAATATAAATAAGTTAAACTTTCAAATTTTGTTTAACTACACAGGGGTTGTACTGGGAGAATTATTAGAATCTTTGTGATGAATACTGTTTGTAAAAAAAATCTACCTTAACTCTATGACTGATCTAATTACACTTGTATCTTTGACATCACAAGACACTTTGATTGACCAATGCCATGTGGACAGTGGATATGCTTATCTCACACAAAAGAGTAAACAAGCTATCTAGTTTATTAAAGTAGATTATGAATACTCCATGAGTCAGATAGTTTGGCTTGCTTTTTGTTTTGATTTAGTACGTCTATCTATCTATCTATCTATCTATCTGTCTGTCTGTCTGTCTGTCTGTCTGTCTGTCTGTCTGTCTATCTATCTATGTATCTATCTAATCTTCTATCTAATCTATCTATCTGTCTGTCCCTCTGATCCATTCATGGATATGTGTCACTCCATATCTATGTATCATCTCTCTATGTAGGTATTAAATTTAGCTTAATGAAGTTAAGAAGAAATCATAGATTCAAATTCCCTACTAGATTACATTTCACCAAGTAGAAAGTTTCTTATGAGTCTCATTAAGCAGAAATCTGTTTCTATTTGTTCGTAGATTTGCGACATCTGGAAATAGTCACTTCTGATGTACTCATTTTCCAAACAACAATGTTTACTGGAAGTAAATTTCATTCTGAGATTCATTTCTGAATATTCACAAAGGGTAAATTATTTTCAATTCACTTCATGGAGACTATCAGAACTGCAATTAGGTGACTGTTACATAGATTAAACCTGAAACATACTATCTTTGTGGAGTGCAGACATTATATTTTGATTATCAATCTATTTTAACTGATAACATTTAAGTATCAATTATACATTTAAGTAACTACATATAATGACCATGTTAATATTGTTTTCCTTGGTTTGTATATTTCCTTTAAAATTGTTTCTGCTTTTGTAATAGCAAAAGTTAAGAATTTTAAGAAATTTCAATCTTTACCTTTTCACATCTATCACTCTTTGAAATTATTCAGAGTGTATTTTTTCACAACTGTCACTCTTTGAAATTATTCATTCATCTAGATATGTAATATACATTCACTACTTCTTCATTTTAGACTAATTTATAATTTTAATTTACCTCTTAATTTCACTGTTAATGTTTATTGAAATGTCATGCACAGAGTAATAAACAAAGCTACTTCCCCCTCAAAATAAGGATAAGTAAAGGACCTAAAGTATGTGTGCACATGTGTATGTATGCGGTATGTGGAAACTATATAAATAAATATAGTTGAATGGAAACTATATAATTAAATAGATTGAAAATATAAAAAGAAACACCTATACATATAGAAGATGGTTTTCAATAATTAAAAATAGATTGTAATTTCAGTGAAACATAGTGAAAAGCAAAATTTCTTAATTGTAATATCATTTTTAATTTAATTTTGGATTACAAGACTCTATGATTTAGAAGCATAAGTCTAAACCTCTTAAAATGCATGTTACTCTACCACTCATACTACCAAAATACCTATAATCTTCTAGCATAGTCCATTGGACCCTGCACTAATAACCTCTTGCAGTCTCAATTCTGGAGTCAGGTTCTAAGGTTTGTTTTGGTTTGTCTGTCCCTTTGTTTCTTTATATTCCACATATAGGTGAACACATACAGTATTTGTCTTCTGCTTTTGACTCAGTTCTCATAGCAAATTCTGTCACGAGCTAGCCTTGAAGTGATCTAACGGTACCGAGGGGGAGGGTAAGGATTGACACTTGAGACAAAACTGGGACAGAAGGGCTCACAGCCTCTTTCTCTGGACTATGGCACCTAATTTATTTAGAATCAGACTTTCATAGAAAGCATGTAGCAAGCAATAACTAAAGAAGTTTTGATCCAAGGTCACATGGTTACAAACATATTTTTTACCAGGAGACCAGCTGAAGCAAGTTTACTCTAAGACTGCTCAAGTTTGGCCAAACTATGATCTGAAAGAGGCATTCCACAAAGATTGCTTTACAGACAGTTAAGGTCTCTCTGCTTTTCCCTCTGTACCAGTTAGCAAACATTCAGCAGTTTATCAGAGCAAGCCAGAAACAGTAATGAGAGCATAGCTCCTGACAACATTTATTAATTTATTTTTTATATTTTTATTTTGTGTCATCCCTATCTTTTGTTTTAGGAAAGTTTCTGAAAACTTATCAAATAATGAAATAATATATATCTGCATGATATTTTTCCATGTTGCCTAATGGATATTTTCTCAGTAGGATTTATTTTAAACCAATGCTTTTTTTTTAAAAACAAGTATTTTATTCCTAAAGATACCAGAGTATTAAATTATCACTATTATTTATAAGAGAAAAACATTTAAACAATGTAAATGCCTATTACAAAAAGGATAGTAAGATTGTTATAAGCCCATACTATGGAATACCTCTAAAGCCACTGAAAATAAGCATGTTTTGATATGGTAGGAATAGCTTATAAATTGATAAATACTTTTTTGAAAGAAAATCATTCTATTTGTATAAATGAAATTATATATCTGCAGAGCTATAGCATTCTGCAACTCTAAGAGCTGCATAATTCAGTGATGCTATTATATATGCATTATAAATATTTCTGCACACTATATAAAGTGAAGAGGAAAGATTAGCATTTTAAACATGCATATGTATGTATATTTATAGTTATACAGAAAAAGTTGTAGAAATAAACACTGCAAATTATCAACGGTAGAAACCCTGAGAAGGAAAGGGTAGAAGTGAGGTTAATGATGTATTTTTATTTTGTTTTGCACACCTTTGTATTACTTGAATTTTTTCTATTGTAGTACCTCCACAATACTTTTCTTAAAGATGTAACTGTGATTAGAAGTCTACTTTGTGAGTTGTAAGCTCAATTTGCATTCTTTTTTTAGTTTCTGCAAGGAATTATAAAAATTCCAGAATCATAAAAATTAAACAAACAAAAAAGAAATGGAATAAAGAAGTTAACAAACTAAAAACCAGACTTTCTTTTAGATATATCACCATTCATGCCAGGCCTTGGAATAATATAATGGAAGTTGCCTTTGACTCTTCCCTCTCTTGAAGATGTTTCATTCAAAGAATCAATTTCAAGTTCTGGATTACTGCACAGAGATAATTCTTTATTAACCTAATTCAGGTTTGGAGCAACTTACTGGTTTATACTCAATAGTTTCTTCACTGATTACCCAGCGTCTAGTTTTTTATCACAACTATGACTCATATATTGTCACAGGTTTATCTTCTATAAACAGAGGAAATCATGTTGCTATAAGTATCAAAATATTTTAGACTCCATAATCCAGAGAATTAGTTTCAAAATCATAGACATAACATCTAGAGCCCTTTTTCTTATGGTGCCACATTCCCTATTAGCGTCACACTGAACTGCATCATTTGAAATCTCTTCTACATTTCCATTTTATGACTCTCAGTCTTTTTATCACATTATTTACTTCTCTTATTCATCTCATAATTCATCATGCACCGTAAATATCACTTCCCTGAAACCTTTATTTTATCTGAAAATTTAATATTTCTGTTTCTCTATAGCACTTTGCTTGACATGCATTAGACATTTTATTTCTTCTGCATCTGTGTTAAAGTTTTAATTCACTTTGTGCTTTGTTAAATAATTTGTTTCTTGAAATCAAGAGTTGACTTAAATTAACCAACAAATTTCTATGATAAAATTGTGATTTATAAATTTTTTTCTTGATTTTAGTCAGAATACTTATAGTAGCTAATGAATGTGACCATAATCTTAGTCATAGTTTTTAAAGAATAAATTATTGATGAAATTGCTGTATTTAAACATGAGTATAGCAAAAATGTCACCTAAGTTCTCTCCCAAAGTAAATATATGTCCTGCCCATTTGTTTCAATATATTTGGTATATCTAACTTTTAAAAATTATATCTATCTTATTGGCACTCTTTATCTGATATGGTAGCCAGTAGACACATACTATTTAGATTTAACATATCAAATTAATTAAAATGTACTGATATAATATACAAGACATATTTAAAATGGTAATTTCTTTCTTATATTATGAAAATTTCCATCATTACAGAGTTGTCTATTAGATTGTGCTGTTGCAAATAAATCCAACATACAAATTATACCTACAAATTATACATACCGGTATTACCTTAATACAGAAATAAGATGCTTTACAAGTGAATCTTTGCACTATTTTTTTACCTATGTTACATGCATCTACACTACTGAGCTACTAGGCAATTGATAGAGAGGTTAGTATTACTTTTTCCAACATGTCAAAATTTACTCTCAATAACTACATATATCCCTTTACATATCTGGGTCATATGGGTCACACTCATTAGCTGCTTGGGAAAAAGGTGTGGGGATTGACTAGGTATAATTGTGGAGTGCATACTATTAAGTATAAGTTCTAACTGTGCTTGTAATTAACCTAAATATCCTATTGGTCAATTAGGAAAAGAATGTCAAAGAAGAGACCAAGAGAAAATGCATGGATAGCGCTCAGAATATAAATGCTCAATTGTGTTTCCTCTGCTGTGGAAATAAACTGATCTTACCTAAAGGTCACACTCAATGCCATGTTTTTAAATCTCTCTACCACAACCTTTACCTTACTCCCCCTTCTCATCCTTCAAGGCTTACACTGAACTGCTATAGCCTGCTACCTTTCTCCAGGCTGGTTAGGAAATCCACAAGTACAAAATTAAGGGGGGGAGGGAGAGAGAAAGAGAGAGACAGTGAGAGAGATGGAGAAGGGGGAAGGGGAGAGGGAAAGGGTGAAGGAGGGGGACAGAGATAGAGTGAGAGGGAGAGGGAAGGGAGAGGAATGAGGAGAGAGGGAGAGAGACAGGGAGAGAGGGGGAGAAAGTGTGGAGAGGGAGAGGGAAAGGGGAGAGAGGGAGAGGGAGGAGAGGGAGAGGGAGAGGAGGTGATAGGGAAAGAAGGAGGGGGGAGAGGGAGAGGGAAGGAGAGGGGAGAGGAAGAGGAAGGAGGGAGGGAAGAAAGGAAGAAAGGAAGGAAGGAAAAAATCTACTTGGGATGAAGACTGGTATTGCTTTTGTATAGTATGCTGTATCTTGTGGTAACAGCATTTTAGATGATGACTTGATAATTACCATTTTACTGACTTCAGTTTATACATATGAATTATTTTCTGTACTTTTGGTAACTATATAAGCTACATTTTTTGCACTTTGAAAAGATACTTTGATGATGAGAGACTGCTTCATGACAATCTCCTTTCTCTGTTATTTAGGTGTTATAGTTTTGATTTCATAATTTTTCAGTAGAGTTCACTTAGTGAAGAGGTGAAGAAAAGTCTAACAAAGGATCAAATTGTTATTACTGGGAACATACTGATCTCTATCAATTGATCTTCAGAAATGGAGAGACTCCTCAGTGGGAAGGTTGTCATGTAAATTCTTTCCTGATAGAAAACTCTGTACATATATAGTCAGTAAAGTATGTGTATTGTTTCATATTTGTTATGAAGAATAAAAATAACCATTTTTTAGAACAATAGAACTAGTTAGGACTATTAGGTTTTAAACTCAAAAATATAAACAAAATGCATAGGAAGATAATCCTTTCAAATATTAATCTATTCAATTCCATAGGAAAAACTGAAAAATATTCATGAAATTAATTTTTGCTAATTAAATTATCTAATTCTCCTCTGTAAATCTCTTGTTAGCATGAGTAATATGTTTCTCAGTATATTATATACAATACCAGGTATTTCTAAATTACTGTTGAATTTCTTGTTAGTAAGATACTCATTTAATGTAAAAAGATTAACACTAACCACAGGAAAAATTGGAAAACAGTCTTATCTAACTAGAAATAACAATCTCCTATGTCTTAAATTTCTTTTATATGACTCTCAACTATATTTATTCTGCACAAATGTAAAGCTAGTTTTAATCAGGGACTAAATCAATATTTCAAATTATTTCAAACCTCTTTATTTTTTTTTCTACATTTGTGATTTTGTATGTTTACCATAATGTGAAACCACAAAAGGTTTCTCTGAGCAGAGTCTCAAGATCACTATCCTGGAACTGCTAAGCAAATGTATTCAAACACATTTTTATGTCTGAATTTTTATTAAGAAAGTTCAGTGTTTACCTTTTCCTTATTTACATGAAACCAGTTATAGGATTTTTTGGAAAATATCATCATCCAACTAAAAACGTTGAAAACATCCTAACTCGCATGAGGCTCATAAAGACTGAAGGAAGCAGCTAATCTAGTTCACCACTCTCATAAAGGGCAATGACAGCACTTTAGAGCCAGCACATCTACTCATTTTCATTGTAATAAAACCATTCCTGAAAGTGACTTTGTCCTGAGTAAATGGCTATATGTTTTAACATGATGTACTTCAGAAGTGAGTTGCCATAGATGACCAAATAATGTGACCATCTTATATCTTAATAAAAATATTCTGATATTTTCCTGCAAACTGGAAGTATACTATCTTTTTAAAGCATAGCTCACTGTTCCAATTAAAAAAAAACTATTATAACTGCTATCATATTCAACAAAAGGAAAAGGATACAGACAAAATAAGTTTGTGTTTCTCTATTATAAGGGGAACAAGTGAAAATTTTATATCTAAAAAGCTAAGAAAAGCTGGAAAGCTATAAAATATAAATTCCTGATGCAACAATTATTAGTTAAAACTGAAAATTATGAAAATAACTATGATATATATTCATTGAATATATAGGAAATCTGTATTCATATATATATAGTTTGCTCTTTGCAGATGTTTTTTAAAAAGATTATTAAATTTCAGTAAATTCAACAATGTATTTGGTTAATTGCATAACCCTCATTAAAATCATAGTCACTGAAATACCAAAAAATGGACTTCATGTTTAATTTATGTTTATGAATTATTATGTTTAACAGATATATACTAAATATATATATATTATTATATATATTATTATGTTTAACAGATATATACTAAAATTGTATTGCTATATAATCAAATAGACTAGTTGCACATTGACAGATATATTTATATTTTATATTAACAAGGATATTTTGTTAAAATCATAGTCATCCATTTCCACCAAATTGAATGAGAAATTATAAATTATTATAAAGGTGAAGAACAGAGAACAAATAGTAAAGGGAAGAGGTATAAATAACTCTAGTTTTTCTGTAATTTTTTAGTTCTTCTGCTGACTTAAAACAATGAGAGCCCAGGTACCTGCTGTTTGAGTCAAAGCCATGCTGCCTTAATTTGGCAGAAGGCCACAGTAGAAGAAGTAAAATGGAGACCACAGTACAATAATTTGCTGACAAGATGTTTTTGATGAGGTCATAGTTTCAGCACATTGCTTTTAGTGTAAAATTCTCATTAAGTTTGAAACGTTTGAAACATATTACTATTTGAGTCAAGTATTGATGGACAGTTTTGAGCGACTAGACTCATATCACAGGAGATTATGAAGAGCTACTCCTCTTCCACTTTCTACCAGTAAGCACAGGAGAGATCTATGGAAGATAGTTACTATGCAAACACATCTTTGTTGATGCTTAAAGTATTAATGCATAAAGTATTTGGGGCTACTATAACACATATTGATGTACTTTCATTGTCTTTTTTTATTATGAGATTTGTTTACTTTTCTTTTTTTTCTTGCCTTTTGGGTGTTCCTTCCCCCTTATCTTTCCTCTCTATTGCCTCTGGTCACTCCATCACTCTATTAAGAACATTTTGAAATGTTCAGATATTTCAAAATGTTCTTAACATATAGTATTTTTCATGAATGGACATAATGATATTCTTCAGTTGCATGCATTATTAATGATTTACTGGTTGACAGTTATAAGTTTCACATTATTGGATAATTTAAAAATATGTATCACTGCAATTCTAAATGCTGTCTTGTATTTACCCTTGGAAGCAATACTATGGAATTTGTTTCTGTTTTGGACAAGTCAAGGAATACTTAAGGTATTTGAAGACAATTAACTAATATGGTTTATCATAGTTACTATAGTTTTGCTACCTTATGTCCATTTACATCTTACATTTCTTTTTATCATCTACCACGGGGATTATATGCAAGAACCAGACAACTTAGACCAAATTCTCTTAATCTCAGCACTACTGGCATTTTAAGACAGAAATTACTTGTTGAAGGATGTCCTACTGCAGACTCTTTAGCAGAAAACCTAGCATCTGCTCACAGTATTTCTGTATCACTTCCCACGTACTTGTGACAACCAAGTATTTCCCTATGTAGAGCCAAACGCCCCTTCACAGAGTGATTCAAGGTCATATATCCCCACATTCACATAGACTTTCTAGTCATCAAGAAACTTCACAGAGTAGCCTGTTTAGCTTGATAATGACTGCCAAATCACTGGTTTCCTCCTCATTAAATTATTTTTCTATTAAGAGAAGATTTATTATACTTATGGTGATATGGAAATGTTGGTGGAAAAAATTCTAAATCTCTACCTTAATTAGGAGATACTCTTTGAAGCAACTATGGCATTAAGTTGCAGGTATTAAGTGAAACTTCTAGGAAAACTTTTTAAAAGGAAATGCTATTATCTATTATCTAGTGTAGCTTGACCTTTGTTCCCTTATCTTCTTAATATCTAGACTACAGATGAAGTGTATGTAACAGAAAATCACATGATATGGTATGAATGATGAGACAAAACTAAAAATTTTGGAGCTTTCAAGAGTCTAGGATATTGATTATGTCCTTGCTCATCTTTGCAACAGCTTTGAAATAACTATTCTAGATGTCTTGTTGGGACAGAATAGTGTGAGGAAACAACTTTTTTTTTCTTAATGGTTTATAATTTTATTTATACATGAGTTTGTTCTCTTCTATGAAGAAATATGTTAATACAATCTCTAATAGTAATAGCTTTGCTTTAGGAAACAGTGAAACATGTATTTATTAAAAATATCCTGTTTTCTCAACTTCAAACTATTTTCATGCATATTTTTCTCAGTCATTCCATATTTATTATATTTTAACATAATGGGCAAGCTAGTCCACTCAGTTCCAGATAAAAAAGATATAAAAATAATAATGTATTATTTCAAAAAGTTTCTTAAAAGTGATAAAAACAATATTATAGAACTGCTAGTACTCAAGTCTAATCATGTGTAATTTATCAGAAGATAAATACGAAAATATTATACAAGAGATGAACTTCAAAGAGAAAGAGGAAACAATAATATGTCAGCACTGAATCATTCAAAATGTATGATGAAAGCAGGAGTGGTTGTTTCTGAAAAATCGTGTTTTACCTGTTTCTTTACCATTTTATATAGGACTAAAAGCTGAAGTTTAAAGTTCTAAAACTGCCTGTTGTCTATCTAATTTGATTTCTTTCTAACTGTAATTCCAGACTAGCACATTTCCAAGTAATTAACTAGAAAGACTTTTTCTCAGAAGTTTCATGATATATAATAATATCTTTTCACCCCCAAAACCTTTTCTGAAAGACCAAGTGTATTGTTATTCATTGATATACCTGATTCTTTAGCTGAAAGGTAAAGCATCACTGACCACACAAGTGGATGTGCCCTTGTCTTCTGTTTATGTATCTCCAGGATCATGAATTACATTCCTCTCACAACCATTAGCAGATTTGTATCACAAGCACTAGACTGTGTCAGTTTTGACTCATCAGTTGTGGCATAATCATATCAATTCCTGCCCAATGTCTTCTGTCCTCATTTAAATATAATTGTCTTCTATTGCCAACCTATCAAATTTGTTTTGTTCACAAGTATTGTGATGGAAGAGCATATCTACACTTAGTAGTAAGGATTTGAAAAAAATATTGCATTCATATTCTAATCAACTTCTTTATTTTTGAATGTTCTAAACTTGCTGTTACAAATGGACACACACACACACACACACACACACACATATATATATATATATATATATATATATATATATGCTGATCTGATTAGTTAGTAATATGAGCAAATACTTATGAGAAAAATTGTAAAATACACCAAGTTGGTTAATTTGAGCCATTTATTCAGTTGTTTTGGATTGATACTTCATGTAAAAATCTTAATGATCTGCTTAATCAGTACTACTAGAAGAAAAAAATTTTGAATATGAGTTAGTATAATTAATACTACAAATGAAATTTCTTTATTTTTAATAAAATATAAAGAAAACTAGACACATTCCTACAGTTTTGTACGCAACTCTATTTTAGTTCTATCAATTTAAGTACCACTTTGGGTTGTTTTTTCTGTTGATTAAAAAAATACTGATAAAATTTTCCTGGACTATTTTAGTACAAAGCTCTAATTGCTCAAAGGTCTGTAGTACACATAAAGATAATTTTGTTTGAATGATCTCAGTTATTACTAAAAACTACAGTAGTTGCAGAAATAAGAATTGAATATTAACCTTTCCCAAAAAATGCTACTACATATTACCATTTCAAAAATCCATTTATTGAGTCTCTGTTTTAGTGACAAATTGAAATTAAATATTAACCAATTGTAAGACAGAAATACAAATGTGTTATAACATAGCTTGGTTACAATTTAATACAAAATTATATTTTAATATTTAATAACATTATTAATTCTCTGGTAGCTACAATATAACTTAAGTACTTATAGGTCTACCTAACCAAAAAAGGAAAAAAAAAAGTGGGAAGAATTCTGAAAGTTAGAATTGCTAAAAATGACAATCATCCTGTTTTTTTTTTTTTAACAAATAAATCAGTTTTGTGATAACATTCTATGTAATTTCAACTTTTATCTTTTATGGTTCTGTTAGTGGAAGGTCTGTGTTTCCTGCTTCTCCTAACATTTATTGAGAAGAAGATAATACAGTTTTTATTTGCAAGCAAGTAATAGTGGTAGAACTGAACATATAATATTATATCACTCACTTTTATTAACTATTGGAAGAAATTGAAAAAAATTATCAGTACAATTTAGAAGATATAACTATTCTAAAAAATTTGACCTAATTAACATATTTAGAATACTGTACTTGATAACTGCAAAAATACATTTTTTGATGTGCATGGTTACTAGTTATTCAAATGTGCTATGTATTGTCCCATAAACAAATTTTAAAAGATTAAAATAAATAATTTCAGACATCAGTTGAATTAAGCTTCTTTACAAAATAACAATCTAATTTTTTACATTATCTGTGTCATAAAATACATTGCAATAAAAGCTAGAAAATACTTTCAAATTCCTGAAAATGGAACACAATTGGGACACAAAATATGTATAATTTTAGTGCATGATATTTAAATGGAAAAAGAAAGATAAATTCATCAATTCTTGCATCAACTACTGAAAACAGAATGAACAAAAACATGTTACTATACAGTAGCAAGAAATGAAACAGGAAACCAAATCTAATGAAAACAGAAGTTTTATTGAGATAGATATTAACAGAAATGGGCATATTATTAAAAAAATTCATACACTCAAAGATTAATTTTAAGTTGTCAATAGATAATAATACAAGCACTATCCTCTGCAAAATTTAGAATGGAGGGAATAGGAAACAGAGGGGCAACAGGAGAATCTGCAGTATTTAAAAAAAAAAAACTTGGAAATTACCATTTACCAAAACATATATTTTAATTAATGGATAATAAATAGTTTTACCATATACATGCAAATTAGTTTCAATGGGAGTCTTCAAAATATTTAAAAAGATAAAACCAGCCTAACATATATTTCCAGAGTTCAAAAGAAAATGCTTTCTAACTTGTTTTAATAGAAATGAGCTAATCAGAAATAAATATGAGAATATTATAAGAAAAGAAAATTACAGATTAATTTCTATTATAAACATAGATACAAAAATTCTAAACTAAACATTACATGTCAAGTTCAAAAATAAATATGACTTGGATTGGCTATAGAAATGTTTTAAGTTCAACTTTAAAAAATGAGTGTTTAAAATCTCAAAATAATTTAAATGTAATCTATCATCTTAACAAAATAAATGAGAAGACTCATATCAAATTTTCAAATTTAAGAAAACCTCTTACTAAAATGCAAAGTTCATTTGACACGGGTGCAAAAGGGGCAGACCAACCAACCAACCAACAAGCCATAGAAAAAAGCAGCACTTTTAAAATGCAGCTTCTGCCACCCAGTTTCCTGCAAGTTTGTACCACCTGCAGTGTATTTGCCAGTCAAAAGCAATTTAACAACAGGGTTTTATTTACAAGGAAAACTAACAGGGTAAACAAAAAGTCCTTAAAGCCACAGTGGCCAGTTATCTTATGCCAATCACCATTTTTAGTCCCAAAGGTCCCAAACACATATGGTGCCCATTTGTCCCTCCAAACCTGAGGCAGGCACTCTCAAAGTCCAGTCTTTCTCTAACATCTTCTCTTTGTGTCTTCTCTATCTAGTGTTCCAAGATGCTTTGCTTCCCAAGGCTCTTCAAACTTCTTCAACAAATACTGATGCACAAATCAGATTTCCAAATCCCTGGCTATCTCCAGGTACCAGTTTTTCATGCCACATTGCTGCAGCGTCACACACCCAACACCAGTCACTACAAGCCACCATGATGACTCCTTACCACCACCAGCCCATTCTTCCAAGGGGCTTTGGCCCAGCCTGTTCACTCAGGTTACTTTTACTGGCTCCTCATTCTCATGTCTCTCCCTCCCTGAAAGTCTCTCTGTTCCCCAGTTTCTGCTCATCTCTTCATCTATAAATATATATAAGCAGAGCATCCATTTTCCCTGTACACATCTACACATCCTCTTGGTGATTCATTTTTCCTTTCCCACCTAAGATTTACAATAAAGTTAAAGAAGGAATACTATTATCCTGTTCAGACCATCTTTTACCTCTGTGTTTTTCAGACACAGCTAATGGCAATGCCTAAATTTTATGAACAAATTCACTGCCCATTTGGGGGTCATGGCTTCACATTCAGAATAAAAACATCACCAAAACTACGAATTGGAGGAAAACATAACTAATTTATTAGAAACTATATGAAATGACAATAACTTTTATATATTTCATCATCAAGAGATATTGAACAATTTCCTCTTGATTTCTGAACAATAAAAGCATACCCATTATTATCAATTTGTTTAGTATTATAACTCACTAATATAATGAAAGAGATAAGGAAGAAAAGTGGTGTAATAAGTTGAAAGGAATAAATTGAACGTATTTTCAAAATAAGCTTATTAATTTATAAACTGTCAAATGAATAAGTTTATAAGGCATGTAGCTAAGATATATGGAATCATTTTCACTTCCTTCAACTTGGGAAAATTAATTAAGAAATAGATAATTGAAGAAAAATTCCACAACTATGAAATCTAGAACATCAGTTACCTAGGAAACAATTTAGTAAACAGATTATAAGACCTATAACTATATTATCAACAGAAAACTTAAAAGTGCTAGGTCCAAATTTTTGAAAGTCAGGATATAATTTGTATGACAAAGTTAGAAGGAAATTATCTGAAGTAACTGAGAGGGATTCTCAGTGGTTAGTAATATTTAATCCCCTAACCTATGCTGTTGTTGTTTGTTGGACAATTCTAGTCTCTTTTTCTTTTTCTTTTGTATATTCATTGAAATGTCTATCATGTTTTGTCCATTAAAATATTGACATGTGAATATTTTTCTGTTCATGTGAAACAGCAATACAATTTTATTAAGAAGAATTAAAGACTAGAAAACAACAAATTCAGTTTTTACAATTTGAGTATTCTGTAATGTGTTTTGTCAAGTCATCTACATTTGATTTTTTAACTTGAATACTTTCTGTGAAAACATTTTCAATATATTTTTTTTTTTGTATAGCAAATGTATTCAGGCTGAATGTGCCTGCAAATATTTTTTTAATATATTTGATGTTCAATAGCATTTTAGTTGGATATAAAATTCTACATCTGAGTTATTTTTCTTCAATGCTTTAAAATAATACCCCTTTATCTTCTTGCAACCAAGTTTCAAGTATTAAAACTTGATATAAAGCTAATTTTCAGTACTCTGTAGGTGTTCAGCTCTTATTCTTTTGTACTTGAGAATTTTGTTTTGACTTAAACTAGTTGACATAAATACAGAAGACACATTCTTTATAAAGCACAGAGTGCTTTATGAAAAATAAAATGAGCATATGCTTGTCATACAAGAAATTTCAATAAATTTAAATGAACTTAAACCATTCAGATATGTCCTCTAGATAAATATCTGGAGAAAAGAAAAACATTTTGTTTCTCATTTTACATACTACAGATTGCAAAGTTTCTATTTCTCATAATCTGATGATATCAGGCAGTGTTAAATTAATATAGCACTTCTGTTCTCTCTGTCTTATATCCCCTGGTGGCTTTTGCTATTTTGTTTGTTTTTTAGTTACATAAATCTAAGGTACTAATTGACACTGATGAAACTAATACATCTAATGATTATATATAACTTTCATGATCATTTCCCCCAAACTTAGGTTAAAATTTTTCAAAAATGATATTTGTAGTTAATTTCTTCCAATAGTCATATTTACTATGCTTGAAATAGTAGTGAGAACAATAAAAAAAGAAAACAGATTAGATAACCTAGTTCTAGAAAAAAATAATGAGATCTGAAAAACATGGTGGCTATAGAAATTAGATAACCATTACATTTGTCACTACCATGCTTGATCTTTATAATTTAGTCAGAAATTAAATGCAATTTGTGAAAGAAGCAATACAATAATAAAAATTAAGAGTATATGGATATGATCTTAAATTTGACAATGGATTTCTAAAACACAATGAATATCATTTACGATAAACGAAAAGTGAAGCAAAGAAGTAGAAGACTTTACAAAGAACACAGAAAGATTAGTTCTTTGGAAATATCTTCCTTGCACAAATTAGAAAAGTGTAATTAACAAGTGAAGAGAACATAATAAAAGCTTGAAATAAGAGTGTTCAAACTAGAAGGCTGCAATGTCATAGAAGACAAAAAAGAAAAAGAAAAGAAAAGAAAACCAATGAGTATTGGCTATAGCAAATGAACATTTACTGACTTTGTAAAATAATTGTTTATTTTCTAGTTGAATGAGTATTTCTGAGCAAAGAACTATATTTTGACCAATGGGCAAATTTGGTAGTTCTAGTTCTATATTTTAACATCTTTCAATCCAGGTGATATGTCAATAATAATTAAATATTTTTTTTTTGTTACACAAATTATTTTCAAGTCAGAATTTTTCTTGACTTTAACTGGGAGTAAAGTTATCAATTATATATATATAATATTTAATAACTGAAATAAAGCAAATAAGAGAAAAGGTCAGAAAAAGTCATAAGTAAATTGTATAGGAAATTTAAAAAATTATGATTCAAAGTTAAACTAAATTTGTATACTAATTCTAGGCAAGTGAAGCAAAATTATGTGAAGACTAAAACGCAAGAAAGGACAGATAAAACATACAAAAATGTTATAATATTAAATGGCAGATATAAATAAGAGGAAAAGTTAAAAGAAGAAATACTTATATGAGATTTTTTTACAGCTCAGAAATAAGACTAAATATGTTATCCATATAGTTGTACCTATGTTTTGGTTCCATTCGTGAGTAAGGAAAGTAGAAGAGTATTTGAGCAAGAAATTACACCAGTTTTTTAAGCTAAAGAAAACCAACTGTCAGGTATCAATAAGTTTGGTGTAATATAAAGTTCTGGTGGCATTGGAACATAGTATAATAGGGTACTTTGGTCAAGTTCAAAAGAGTGGATTTTTCTTTAAGATTGCAATAATTGCTTCAGAAAATTGTTATTTGTATATAGGAATACTTTTTTTTAAAAAAGAGCTAGAATAGTAAAATATGAGAAAGTGAACAAGTATAAAAAGGAAAAAAAATCCATTTAGCAAATGGTGAGAAAAGAAACTTGAAAGTAATATTTGAAAGTATGGAGAACTGTATAGAGGAAACTCCTTATCAGAAGAAAACCTAAAAAAATGAAATTAAAAAAAATAAAACCAATGAAAGTAATGTTAAAAGAAATATAGCACTACAGTTGAAAACTGAAAACTCAGCTGCTAGAGAATGTTTTTCTGGTCCTTCCATGAGATCCCTTTCGAAGGATCTCGAAGTCAGATTGAGGCACTGAAACCATCCCATACTTCAAAAACTGGTGACTTTCTCTGCTGAAAATAAGAGAAAACTCTGCTTTTAGAGTTAATACTATTATATTAGGTACAAATGTTAGGGAGTCCAATACCTGTTCATTCTCTAAAATTTAATTATTTTTTAAAAGAAAATGAGTACTTGTATTTAAGCTTACAAATTATAAACCAACTAGTCAACTGGTAATCTTCAGTTGTAGCAAGCATAAAAAACATTCCCAAAAATAAATTAGGGGTCATTGTAAAAACAGAGCAAAGAGGATAGAAGTTACTAAGAAAACACATTGTAATTTAGTTCTTTCTCTTTAACAATTGAGGTTTTAAGCTATCCTATTTTCAAATAATAGAATAATCTTTCATTGCACATTTTAAAGTATTATACCCAGTTATCTATAGAGAGACATCTTTTATCACACTGTTCAGAGCAGTCAAGCCTACTGAATGAAACCTCTGATTAGACTTCCCAATATATTCAAGGATTCGGCTGTTGGAGCATCCATTTAATACATGTATCTGTTATAGTGACAGAAGAAAAGGAATATAGAAAATCATGACCTGAATCTCAAAGCATTTCTATTTTATATTAGAACTATCAAGAACCTTATGGCAAACAAGTAAGAATTACTTAAGGAATGTTTTTATACAAAGGAAGAAATAATAAATTACGCACAATAAATCTGGAACTAGGTTAGTTGAGGGAAGATAAGGTTAGCAAAACCTGAAAAGAGAAAGATTTCAAGAGCAGGCACCTCAAAGACAGCAGTATCATTTCATAGAGACAAACATCTAGCTAAGTAGACCTCATAAACAAATAATTAGCACAATAAATACTATGATGATAATCTCTTATTTCTGACTCCTGCTAAAGTTCCTCACAGGTAGAACTTAACCTGAAGCCATATAGTAAGGGAGTCTTTTGATGTATAGTTTTTTTAAAGTTAGTACTCAAATCAAAGCAGGGTCAGAAAGAAAGCAGAATATTTGGAGGTATAACATGATATTTGGCACTTATTTTTACTTTTATTCATTAAAAAATGACATTTAAAAATAATCTTACACAATCTTTTTCTACATGGCAAATTATTTAAAGTACATTCCTAGAATAAGCGTCTTAAATTTTAGTTTAATGGTATACACATTATAAATACTAGTCAGCTATTCAAATTACAAATAAACCTATTCCCCTGATTCAAAATTTCTTATAACACATAGATTGTTAATTCTTTTCATGTAAAACTTTCATAGTACATGACAGACTAGGTTACAGCATGTCAAATTTCAGTTCATTGTATAGAGAAAATATATTGGATTTGATGCTAACAAGTAAGGCATCCTAAATCAAGCATCAAATTACAGAGCACTAGCAGTATATTTAAGAGATAACTACTTCCATCAATTTTTAGCATCTAGTTTGAGAATTTTTAAACAATTTATATTGGTTTGCAATGTTTCAATATAGAGATGGGCATCATTTCCATTTACGTCAACAAAACTGGATTTTACATGTTTTGTCATTGAGTAAGAGAGCAGTACAGTCATGCACACACAAGGATGTTCTATTAGTCATGGCCCATATGCGACAATGGTTCCAAAATTTTTATTGCCTACATATTGTGGTGATAGTAGTATTATAAGGTTTTATATTGGAAGCAGTCTCTCACATTTTGTGATAGCAGTTTCCCTTTGTGCTTAATTTAATATTGTGCTGTTTTGGTGATTGGGGCCCCTAAATTTACAAAATCTACTGCTAATGTTGTTAGTTTTTTACCTTTTGTACTGTAGATGTATTTTTTTTAGATAAAAGAAGCACCAACATCAAATCTGTTTACAATGTTCAGTACAACAACATACTATGCATATTAATAGTTTAGAAGAAATGTGTTATATCTCAGATAGTTTGGGTGTATAGTTTGTGATATCATCAAAGTTTGTGTAATTACACATTATGACATTTGCATAGTGACAAAACCACCTAATGATGCATTTCTTAGAAGTTATCCTTGCTGCTAAGTGATGCATGACTCTATTGACTAGGTTGATTTATTTATTTGCTATCTATCAAGGGGATCATTATTTAACCAATGAACAAACCAATATGCTTAATGTTGTGGTAAATTAAAACACAAAAGGACATGATTTTTTGTGTACTCAAGAAGATAGTTTGAAATTTAAAGATAACTATAATATTCAGTAGGATGCAATAACTACCATACCAGATGTCAGTGTACATGATGGGAGATAAGTTTTGGGGAGGAAAGAAGATAATCATTTAATAATACAGTGAGAAATCAAAAGAATATTATTAGAGAATAGGTATTTTATTTGAATAGAAATAACCAGTAGGATTTTACATTTGAGAAAAGGAAGGGCTTCATAATGTAAAAGAATAATATAAATAAAAATATAAAGGTGTAAATAGTGCTTCCAAGGGAAAGGATAAAAATAATTTTGAAGCATGAACATTTTACATTTTGATGAATTTCAATAGCAAAGAGAACAGGGCTGTAAAGAAGGTGCAATGGTTGCCTCACATTTTGTTGTACTTGATGAATTCTTTTTCTTAAATAGAGAATTCAATATAAGAATTCACTATAAGAGAGGGAGGAGTGAAAACTTAAGAGAGGCAGATCAGAAAGACAGAATTCTTATAGCTGTTTTTGTAGCTCCTGAGTCTACCATAGTGGACTGACCAGGAATATATACAGGATTCTGTAAAATAGAGCTTAGCTGTCACAAATGTTTACCATGACCTAACTTTTTATAGATTATACCCTAGCATTGTGTTAGAAAAAGGGTAACTACGCAAGAGAAGAGATGCGTGATTAAAGAGAGAAATCCCTTTTCCATCACAAAAAAAAAAAAGATATGTGAACAGTTATGCTGAATCCAAAAAAATTTCCCCACACCCTGAGTTCATTTGAGGCCAGTCACACAAACAAATTAACATAAAACAGATTAGTAAGAGAAAAACACCAAATTTAATTACATACTGTTTGATTGATCTCACCAAAAAAGCATCAGAATGTCTTTTTACAAGTAGTTTGGAGGAACTTTTCCAAGACATGTCACTTTGTTATATGGAACTAAGGTCAACTGAACTCCTGTGAACTTCCGAAGAATGTTACCATTACTTAAATAATGTATATTATATGTGCATACCTATACATTCGTTTGTATGAAAACTACAAAACTAAAAGTTTAAGTCTTGCCATTTACAACAACATGGTTGGAATTGGGACAGCAATACTAAGTGAAATAAACCAGAGAGAAAAAACAGATATTGAATGGCTTCATTCATATAGGAAATACAGAAAAAGAAAACAGAATCAGACACAAACAAACCCTAAAAATATTGCAAAACTGAGGTACTCTATTAATGTAATCTAACAAGGGGAGATTCCTTGTTACATTTCTCAGCCTACTGAAGGGTAGAGCTGAGCAGTAAAGGGTAGCTAAAGAGGCAAGAAAACTTGGAGAGAAAACTGTAAAGAGACACACAGTAGAGAGACATGTAAAGAAGAAGCCACACTTATCTCTCAGCCTTGAACTGAAGGGACTGAAGGGACAAGGAAGAAGACACATGAAAGTGATAATGTGAGAGTGATGTGTGGGTAGGCTGACAAATATTGCCTTTATTTTCACATGTACTTTTATTATACTCCTTTCTTTCTGGTGTTGCCTGGCATCTTCTGCCCCTTTCCTATGGTTCCCTGCCAGACGGTGCATTAAACTTAGGTCAAATTATGAGGTCACAGTGGTCCTACATTAGAGCAACCCTTTTTGGCAGGTCATTTACCCATAATGCAATGGGTAACTTTGGGTGTTTCACTGGGAAACTATTTTCCTTCTCTCTGATCTTTCTATATTACATGAATTCTTAAAGTGTCTTTATATTGAAGGTCTTATGCACTAAAAGAAAGGTCTGTCTTTATATAGCTGATGGCAGAGCCTATTTAGAGCATAGAAAGTTTGAGGGTACTGGGGTATCCTTCATTCTGCCACTAACACTACCATTTTAGAATGTTGTGGAGAAAAGCAAAGGTTGGAGGGCATGGGCTATGGTAGAGGATTATGGTGCCTTGGTGGTAAATGTGTTGGTATAACCTAACTGCAGAGTTGTGATCTAAGTCCTACAATATTGCAAACCAACAAGACCACAAAAAAAATTAACACAACTTTAAAAAGTTAAAATAGTATGATTGTGTTATGACAAATCTGATTTAAAGCATTTTAACTTTCTACAATAATTATGTGATCTTTCTATAAATGATGCATATTTCCATTTTTAATGAGTTTTATATTATTTCTGTTATATACAATTTTAATTTTTCTCTTTATAGTGGGTAGGTAGGACTTTCTTGATATGCCCACAATAGACTACCAAGTCTACAGAACAATATAGATAATGGAGATGCTTTAAAATTAAGAGCATTGAAAACTCCAGGAGTTAAAAGATGTTTTGCTATTTCAGTTGCTTGTTCTTTCTGGGTAAACACTTGAGGAGTCAATCACTTGTTCCATTTTTAATGATCTATAAGAATATATTTGGGGGAGGTATTGTTAAGGTGCAAGCTTATCTGCAAACATGTCCTTCCTATCTGAATATCTCAAAAGATGAATTCTTTGTCTACTTGTCTGTCATATGATTTCTCTCCATCTTTGTCCTGACTCTCCAGGTCCTTAAACACAGGATAAATATCCTTGAACTACTCCGTTATTATTTAGAATGTATAATCACATAATTACTGTACAAGTATTTTACATATATATTTTCTAACTGATTTGTCTGATTTTTTTTTTCTATTCGACTTCACAAAGAATCAGATGACTTGAACAAATTTCCCCCTGCACCCCAATGTGGTCAAGCCATTGTGTGTTTATAGAATTTTCCCTCAGGATGTTCTTTATATTAAATTTGTATTAAATATTATAAAAAAATTAATGCAGCTGCCATTTTTATAGGTCAAAACTGGTTGGATAAGCAATGTCTTGGGATTTAATTTCATAGAAAGAAGTTTCAGTTTCAACGATGGCAAAATATTTTAGTAATCTTTTTCTGTCTTTGATAATTTTAGTCAGATTTTTAAGCATATCTTTCTAAGTCTATTTTTTATGTTATCATCTTTATCTGAACACCAAGAATTTTTCTTAATTAGATTTCCCAGCAAACTCATTTTTAGATAAAAAAATCTTTCCAGAACAAAATAATTAAGTTAACCTTTCTTTGCTCAAAAGTTCACTTATAAAAGTCATTGTGGTTTATAATAACATCAGTGTACTCTCTAAATGTTTAAGTTAAATCTATTTTTGTTCTTATCTTCAGTTTGAACTAACATTTAATCATCTTCATTATTCAAGAATAAGGAATAAACATTTCCACATATACATATTTAATATTTGAAAGTAATCATTCTAAATATACCACTGTAAGATATATTGTTTTGTTTAGAAATCTGTGTCAGTGGGAGAAATTTCATAGTTTTCTTAATCTCAATACTCTTCTTTTTTTCATCAGATCTCTCTTTTTTTTTTCTTTTTCTTTCTTTCTTTTTTTTTTTTTTGCTGGAGGATTATTAATTTATGGTAACCTGAGCAAACCATCCTTACCTCTAATCCCAGCTGCTTTCTACTTATGCCTAGTTATTCAGGTGTGAACAAATTATAAAATCCTCTGGCTCCCTACTCCCTGATTTAGCAGGCAAGAGAGAGAAACGGTTGCACAGACTTGAAGTCAGTACTGGCTCCATTCTGTAGTAATGCAGAAATCTGCTGTTTGAGTGTAAACTAGGCTTACCCTACACTATAGACCAAAAAGTCAGATAAAGTTTTTGCAACAGAGTACCTAGTATTTGTGTTTCTATGATGTTTTCTTTAGAAATCAAGAAAGTGATTAAACTCCATCGTTTGCTTTCTTTAAAGACAGCACCTGATCTTTTAGATGAGACTAATTAAGAAACTCAAAAGAACTAAACTATATATGAAAAAAGCTTAATTTTCCTTCTAGAATAAGTACATTTTTGTTATCAAGTCTCACTATTCCTATCTACAGAACTACCACAAACTTGTAATGATTGGAACAGCTCTCACAGAGTAAATGTGTCTGATTGTTTCCTTGGTTTGGATCTTTATTCTGATGATGAGTCTTGGGAAAAATAAGTCTTGGGGAGAAAATCAGAAGGAAGGGGTAGAACATGTACCAACAAAACCCAGGCATAATTTTACTGCCAAAGGTCGATTTTATTCTGAACTCTTGAACTACTTGTTGGTGAAGGAAAATAGAATATATCACCCCACATTTTTATTTGGCATAAGATTATTGAGAATTTTTTATTATTAAAAAATAGCAGATATAAGGAAAAACTCTGAAAAAAGAGAAGTTATCCATTTAAAAAGAACAGTTATAAGGGATATTGCCATTTGTTAGAGTATCTTGCAGTCTGTAGTAGGAAGTAGAGTGAATCTGTATCAAGAATTTGTACCAAAGGAAAAGGTAGTGACATATATATATATATATATATATATATGCGCAAAAGTCTCTTATACACACACACATATGTACACACACACATATAAGTCATACCATACTTTGCCTAATAATAACCCATAATGGGTCCCCCCATCCCTAACACCTTTAACTTTTGACTGAAGATGTTATTTAAGGTGTTGGCTTATAGCATATTGGGGAGTTAGTCGGTTTCTCTTGCTCTCTCCTTTGGACATAGTAGCTATAAATCTTATTACACTTCTGTTTGTCTTTTATTGCAGGTAGACCTCTACCAATAACCTGGGAGGGTGTAGGGAAGGTATATTCCTCCAATATTGATATTTTTGACACTGAAAAAGGCCAGGGGGAATCCTTTACCTTTTATGTTTTCACAGTACAAGAGTTTCATATTTAATGATATTTAAAACAAAATACTCAAATTAAAGAGGCCATAGAAAAACTATAAAAACTAAACTTGAAATTTTCATAGCAAAAATAGAAGATAGAAATTAACAGATTTGAAGAGAAATGAGAAAATGAGAAAGAAAATGATTTCACTCTAGGAAGTCTGCACCTGTCAAGGGAGAATACAAAAGATATATTAGGCTTATTCAAAAACTGAGAAGACTTATTACCCATTTTCTTGAGGAAATACTTCAACAAAAATTATGAAGAAATAATAACAGATCCCAAAGGAGAAAGGTTGAGTAGTAGAGGAAATAATGGTAACAAGTAAACTTGATATAAAGATATTGTATGGACAAAGAAAGCTTTTGGGGGTAATATGTAGTATGTATAATAAAAAAAAAGTTTTCTCAATCAAAAAATCATAGGGTAAGATAAATGGTGTTACATATTTAAAAAATTATTTATTTATATATACATTTTACATCTTTGTTATCCCCAGGGTTCAGCCACCACCTCCCCTCCCTGACCATTCCCACCCTCTCCTGCCTCCCCTCCCCCCATCCCCCCATCCCCTGCCAAGTTGTGTACTTTAGTTTGGCTGATTTGATTGATTTGGCTGTTTGGTGTTACATATTAAAGATCACAGGAAAGACAGCTAAGTAATTAAGAGCAAGATGGAGAAAATAAGTAAATGCATTCTCAAAGGAAAGAGTAAATGTATATAAGGAACTAAGAACAATAAGTAAATGAATTTTCAAGGAGAAATAATGGTTGGTAGGGAACTAAAATTAATACAAAGATTATTTTCTTTTGAGAAAAGAAGTGAAATGAAGTGTATGGTGGAAGAAAAAAATCACTGATGAGAAATACCTATTTTATGAAAAATGCATACTAGTCATTCATGTCTTTTTAGAATACATAAAAAGATAGTAACTATTTAAATAAACAGGAACTTGGATACTCAAAAACTAATGATAAAAAAAAAAAAGACCCTGTTCTCATGGAGTTTATTGTGGGAGCCCATCTCAGAGATGAGAAACTTGTAATATAGATCTTTGCAAGTTGAGCTCTTGGCCCCCCGCAGGAGGAACAGATTGGGAGCTGACCAGAATCTTCTGGGGACCCCCTAGGGGGCGTAGCTCTCCGGACCCCAAGTGTGGGAGTGCTGAAGTCATGAACTGCATCTTTATTAAGAAAATGTAGAAGCCCTGCCGTCAGATTCTATATTTTAATTAGATTCTCTGTGGAGAGTCACTGAGATACTAGAATGAGTCCGAGGCAGGGAAAACTGGGAGAACCAGATAAGCTTTACAACCAAGGAATAACCTTGGGTGACTTGTAACCAACTTTTATTATCCTGATTCCCTAAAAATGATTGCTTAGGAATGTTTAGTAGTATCTAATGATAATCTATTTTCTCTTAAGATATTGATTTCTGTCTTTCACGTTATAGTCCTCACGCGCTCATGATA